>JAOTQM010000676.1:0-90000 GCA_026939265.1 Oreonectes daqikongensis
CAATCACTGATCAGTGTCACCACCTGACCCGCCCACAAACACACAGTGATATCAAAATGAACGTTTTATATATGTTAGCCTTAAGAATATCAGTAAGCACTGAAGCTTACTTCACAGATAGAACTGGATTGAAAAGAGACTTTAAATATGCACATATGATGCATTTTTGCATAATTTGCAACCCAAAAAACGTCAAATGAGATTTATATTATACAACAGTTCTTTCTGATTCTCGAATCTGATTGGCTGAGAGCCATGTGATATTCCACTAGTATCAACACGGCAACACGTGTGACAAAAGACTGAACTGACCCTCCAAAAAAGATTTTTACTGCTCTCTCTCTCAAATTCACATTTATTGGCATAACATACTAAAGTACATATTGCCCAAGCATTTCACAAGAAAAACAAAAACAAACAAAGCATAATAATAATAAAAACTAGAAAGCATTAAACAATATAGAATTAAATTTATGTTTGTATAGATGTGTTATATAGATCTCTCTCTCTTTCTCTCTCTTTTAGGTTGTGTTCCTGTATATGGTCAGTATGGTGAGTCTAAAGTGTATTTTCTGTATGTTATCATGTGTGTGTAGCGGAAAATGTTTGTTTAACTTTCATTGTCTCTCTCTCTCTCTCTGTCTGTCTGTTTCAGGTTGTCGTGCTCCCATGAGTATCTCCAGCAGTCTGAAAGAGACGATGAATCCGGGTGACATGCTTCAGGACGCCATTCATAACTTCTCTCCTGCGTATCAGCAGTACACACAACAGGGCCGAACAGAACCTCAGCTGAGCCGATCTAACAGCACCAATGAGAAAACACTGCTGCTCAGCTCAGACGACGAGTTCTGACGCGAACACACACACACACACACACGCGCACACACACGCACACACACACACACAGAATCTGTGTTGAACCCTAGTGTGTTTCCTCATATTCATGAGTGATCTTAACATAAAGACTATAAAACTATGATGCCTGTTGAGACACATCATATTATAAACATCCTAAGACAATGTCACATACTCTACATGATTAAAACAATCCCAGAATGCATTGCAGACAATCTCAGAGTAACGTCCTTTCTAGTTGGATATGTTGAGCGAAACAAATATCACAAAAATGAAAACGGCAATATTTGTGTTTCACTTGGAGTCGTTTCCTACAACATTTCAAATCACTTTCACATGATGTTTTGGCCGCTTATGTAGACAGTAGAAGATGAGACGGCTCACTAGGGTTTATAACAGAGCAGACTGATATTAAGAATCATGTGAAGATGTGTTATAACACATATAAACACTCTCTATAAAGATCTCTACATGTGTATTTAAGGGTAAATGTGCAGATATATTCATATTTTGAAGTAATAAAGTGTCTGTATAATAAACTACAGGAGTGTGTGTGTGTTTACTACAGTCTGATCTCACAGAATAAATGTGACAGTGATTGATTTAAATGAAACACAAACTCCTGCAGATCTGATGTAAAATATGAACTAAAGGTGAGTTTCTTTTTCTCATTTGTTTATTAAATCTCTCACACTCCATCATACATATATCGAAAGCGTAAATGAAACGTCCACATGGTGGCGCAGTTGAGTTAAGTTTCGGTATTTGTTTGCTGTAATGGCAATGGCGCAGAGTTCGGGTAAGATTGATTTCAGCAGATGTGTGTAGTAACATGTTTCTTTAATCTAAAACAGATCGTGTCTCTTAATAGTTCAATAGTATTTTAGTGAAGTTATGTGTGTTAAGATCGTGTGCATGCTCACAGTGTTTTTATAATAGTGTGTTTACTGAAGCAGTAAGTGTGTAAGACCCGCCCTCACTTTATAAATAAGGCTTATCAGCCTGTTACATTTTGTGCTGAAATCTTTTATTTATTTTCTGTTGTGTTTCAGATGTACCACAAAACCTTTTGCCCTCATGTAAGAGACGTGAGTGTCACAATCACAGTGATCACAGTTCTTATTTACTTTGGCTTTTCTCTGTTGAGTTTCAAATCTTTTTCATTGGTTTTCTTATATATGTTACATTATTAACTCACATTGTTATTATTTTAATGCTGAAATGCATTGGGCTGCATGCTTGGGGTGAGAAATATTTATGAACAGATGCCAGAGGATTCATAATCTCGATCTCGACTCAGTATTTATGTTTTTTTTTAGAAATATACTTGAAAATATGACTTAGTTTTTCTATATACAGGGAACCTTTAGTTGTTTACATATCAGCTACATGTTAAAACTGATTTACAATTTCAAAACAATATAAGATAAATATATAATATAGTGTAACACAACAGTGTACACAATGTATGGGCCATTTTGGAAACATCTTGATTTATTTTTCAAAAATGTTTTCTGTAGGTCTATGCAAATTGAATGATATCAAATGTACACATTTCTAGTAATTGTGCAGTTACTTCTCATTTTGTAATTTCAAAAAGTTCGGGAAATATTTTTCCTCCCCAAACGAAACACAATAAAATATAATTTATTAAGGATTATATTTACCTATTAAGATTTAGATATTGATATTTAAAACGTTTTCACAGGTAAATCTAAATATATTCTGTTGTATTTTGAATGCGTCACGAACTGCTCAGGGACACGAAGAGGTTGAGGATCTAAATGCAGTTTTAATTCATCCAAACAGTACAGGCAAACGTCAGGGCAGGCAGAAAACAATACACAATCCAAGATCACGACACAGAATAACAACAGGGAAACGCTCAGAAATGCAGTGTAACACAAACAAGACATAACTGTACTGAGTTTGTTTATTTCCCCAAATAAAGGAATAAAAACCGAAACAATAATACTCTGGTCATGACTGGTTTAATAGTGACACTTTTTGAGTACTTCTGAGCCTATAGCTCAAAGAAGCTAATCAGCACATGGTTAGCAAGTACAGTTCTGAACAGATGTATGTAGCACACATCCAAAAAATGTTTGGTAGTGACGTTCTTAAAGTTACACACAGATTATCAGACTTTTGAACATGCTGTCTTCTTTTATTAACAGTTTGCAGTTTTGCAGAGAGCAGAAGCAGCTTGACTGAACCTCCCTACAGTATGTCAAATTTATACTTACAATCTGCCTATAATGTGACGTCACATATTATCATTATATGATTTTGCAAGTTACAGAGTGACCCGTGTATTTGCCATAAAACAGCTAAATATTTCAATGCAGTGAGAACTAATATATTTAAAAAACATATACAGCCGCAGAAATAATGAAGAAACCACTCCATTGTATTACATCAAAATCTAGTCAAGTCAAATTTATTTATATAGCGCTTTTTACAATTTGCATTGTTGCAAATCTAACCTCAGTAGTGACATAAAATCATCCAACAGCAATTTGAAAGACTGACAGAATGACAGGACACATGAAAGCTGTGATTAAAAATCGAGATCGTCACATAAAAAATGTTTTATTTGCAGTATTTGAGGTCTGAAGAAATACAGAGCATCTTTTCTATTATTTTGACCTTTTTCCTTAGTGAAAATGTACTTTTTAATACTTGATTTACTTGATTACTCTTACATACTCAGATATCATGCAGTGGGCGGCAGGTAATGACATTTGCATGATGTGCTGATATGGGTCTTTACCATAAACTGTATAAAACATGGACGTAGTGTCTGTGACGTCACCCGTAGATTTGTGAACAGCAATTTTGAAGCCAAAAGTAGGCGGAGCTGGTCGTCGCCATCTTAGCAACGCGTCATTGAAAATGGGCAAAGGGGCGGGACATGGGTGGATCTGGCGCCCGCCTATTATTTGGATTAAGTGTAAAAATTAAGACGAAAAAGCCATAGACAAAACTGCAGAGATGCCAAGTTTAGCGGTTGAGGTGCCATTGTGACGGCTAACAGACAGCAGATAAACGGCCACCTGTCACTCAAGTGGCCACGCCCTTAATCATGCAGAATTTTAAGGCTTGATATCATTTAAATGGATCAGTTATAAAAAAATTCACCCACCTCACAGTTGTCATAAAGTGTGAAATGAGCTATATAGACCAAAATCATTGTAAACATGTTTTTTTCTGCAATAAAGTTGGGCATTTTAACATGGGGCTCAATGAGATTTTGCTCTGTTTTGGAGCCTCTATTGGCCAGTCGATGAATTACAGTTTAAATAACTTCAGTGTTGGTTTCATGAGAAAGACCGGAAGGTTGTGCTGCTTGGTCTTTACATATGACCATGGCTTTAGAACAGAGCTATCTGTCTGTCAACAATGCTTTCGTTTTTGTACTTTTTTTGTGTGTTTTTGTAAGTCTTATTTAGTTTTGTCAAATTATGCAATAAATTACTTACAAAACAATTCTCCAGTACAGATTTTCAAATTCAGTATTTGTCCACTGTATTTTCATTTGCCCATGATAGTATGTCATTTTTTTGTTTTGTGCCATCACATTAATGATGTGTTTTCATATGTTTACCTTTTGTGAGTAAACTATCATTATGCTTTATTTTTGTTAGTAAATCACTCATTTGGTAGTAAAAATCCTCTCTTAATTATTTCCACGGCTGTATAGATGTGTGTGTTGTTGGCATGTGTTAAATGTCTATGATGATGTTTGTTGTGTTACAGTGAGGATTGTTCTTCTGGGTAAAGATGTGTCAGGAAACAGTCGAGTGGGAAACTTCATGTTAGGAAGATCAGCGTTTGAGAGTGAATCTCCTTCAGATGATCATCACTGCTGTGAGAGAGCCAGAAGAGAAAACATGACACTCATCAACTGTCCTCATCTGCTCCAGCCAAACCTCACATCCCATAATATCACACAAACACTGAGAGAGTGTGTGTATCTGTCGGATCCAGGACCTCATGTCATCATTCTCATACTAAAGCATCGTAACTTCAGTCAAGACGACAAACACCGAGTCAAGAATGTGTTGGAAGAATTGAGTGATCAGTCCATGAAACACACAATACTGCTGACTACTGATGATGATGATGATAAACCCACATCTGTGTTTCAGAATAAATTCATTCATGAGTTAACAGCAAAGTGTGCAGGAGGACATCTTCATCTGGACACTGATACTGAAGGATGGTCCTCTATATCCCACAGGCTGGAGAAGATACTCGAAGAAAATCATAATGAATATCTCAGATGTAAAGTATTTTATAAAACAGAAGAGGATGAAGAGCTGAACACATCTTTCAGATCAGTGGATGAACAAGAAGAATCTGATGTAGAGAAACGGCAATGCAGAGACACTCATACAACCAAAACTTGTGTACGCCGTTTACCTATAATAGGACGATACTGTAAGTTTCAATGACATTTTCTATCTCACATGTTCTGACCGCAGAATATTGACTATTATACTTACAATTTCTCCATGAGATTGCATTGGATATAACTACATATTTTCTTTATACAATATTATTTATAGTATTTGAACGTTTTATTGCCCCTGTGAGCTGTAAAAGGGGATGTCATGTTTAAATAACTTACATGATCCTAAACCATCAGCACACAAATCTGGCCAATTCTGTTATTTTCCTACGATTGTTTTAAGATGAAATCTGTAAACCAGATCAAAGCAGGGAGTTCAAGAGCACTCAATGTTCATTAATCCAGAACCAGAACAACCTTTCTCAATCCAGAAGCTAACACATTCAGATATGTCACGATTCAGCTAATTTAGTCACAAGATGAGTCAAACTCATGTCACCATTGCTCATGACTCTTTGGACAAATTTATTCAAGATACTTTTTGCTGGCATTCTGAACAGGGTTTAATGTGCTACTAATACACAATATGATGTATTTTTTATCATTTCTTTACTTTAATGCATTTAAACCTCTGTAATTGAATTTGACTAAATATAATTATATGAAATGTTTTTACAGGGAATAACACAGAGTCTAGTCCTCATCAAGACAGTAAGTTGGTTACAGGCAATAAACTGAATGTTTCTGTATATCTGAAGGAACGTAGTAATAAATGTGCTTCTGTTGTTGTGGTTTAAGGTGATGTAAAGCTGAATTTAGTGTTGTGTGGAAGTGATGAATCGCTGAAGATCTCCATATCAAAACTAATAAGAGGAAGAAACAGAAAAGGGAAAAGTGTTTCTCTTTTACATCAGATCTGTGTTGTTGATCTTCCAGCTCTTACTCATCTCTCAGAAGAAGAGATGATGTGTCAGACTCTCAACTGTGTGTCTCTCTGTAATCCTGGAGTTCATGTGTTTCTCCTCATCATTCCTGACGCTCCACTTACTGATGAACACAAAACAGAAATGAAGGAGATCCTGAAAACATTCAGCTCAAGAATGAATGAATATGTGATAACTGTCATCATCAACGACAAGAATATAATCGGTAGAGTGTTGAGTAAAATGAATAGATTTCATTCTTCTTCTACTGACACATCTCAGCTGTTTGGAGGACGGCGGTTTGTTTTGGAGCGCAGCACACAGATCCCAACACTTCTTCAGGACGTGGAGCGTATGGTACATGAGAACAGAGGAAGATGTTACACAACCTTCATGTATCTGCAGGCTCAGATTGAACTGGAGAGAAACAAACACAGAGCTGAAATAGAGAAACTAAGAAGAACAACAGCAGGTATGAAAGACCTCATAACAGTTATATTGCAAGTTTCAAACATAAAGATTATGAAGGTGTTTAATTCCAGTAGATGAAAGTGTGCATTTAATGAATGATTCATTGTTTGATAATAATTGCGAGTATGGCCACACTGTAAAAAATGTCTGTAAATTTAACAGTAAAATGCCGTATAAATGCTACAGGATAAAACCGTATTTCACAAAACATGGGATAACCATAGAATTAACAGTGAAAAACTGTAATTAGTTTTACAGAGTAAGACCTTAAATTTAACAGTTAAAACCATATGAAAATACGGTTTATTGCAATAAAATTAACAATATACTGTATTACTTCCCATAAAAAGGAAAAATTATTTTGTCTTGGGCAATTCCAGCATAATGGTTTGACATTATGTGTTATTGATGTGAAATATAAACTCTCAGAGAATGTATTTGTTACTAATATACTGAACCATCTTTTATATTGTACTAAACTCTTGTTGATAGAGTTTAAAATGTTTAATAATATCAGTCTAGATATGCACTAGTTTTCTATTTTAAAAAAAAGGAAATAAACATGTGTTATGGATGTTAGAAAAAAACTTTGTATGACTTCTTTGAATTAAAATGCACAACCCAGAAGCAATAACAGACTACCCAACAAATAAAGGGATGCCTCTCCACAGAACAAAAAATAGTTACTTTATTTTAATTGTCATGTGCCCATTCATGAGGAATATGGATGTTATGGATGTGACAATCCTGAAAATGGCACTTACCTTACTTACACTTACTATGGAAAATCATGCACTAAAAACAAATGCTTTAAAACGTATTTGAACCACCAGATGTTGACATCTGTGCTATGGTAAAACCGGTATTTTGTCATTGTAAGATTGTTCGTAGAATTGCCCTCTTAACAATTTTAAAAATACGTATTTGACACCCATGTGCATTGTGCACTTAAAAACCACAATTCGGGAGACAGGACATAAACAATTTTAACATATGTGTGATAAAATCATCTTTTTCTTTGTAATGCTTTATATTCTATAAAATTGAATGTTACAACAGAAATGGTTAAATTGTCTGCCTATGTCCACCTTGAGATTTGTACATTTGATTTTGAGAATTTAAATATTGTTTTGCTGTAATTAACAGTGGTTTACAAAATGTTAGGGTGTGTGAAATGAAATTTCTGAAATTCAATGTTCTGTTTTGTCTCTGCCCTCATGAATTTGTTTTAAGGTTAGAAAATCAGTTCAACAAGCATTTGAAAAATAACCGTTAAGCATCATCCAATCATGATAAACATTTTGCCTTGCCTCCAGTGGGCTAAGAATTTGATTGGCTGAATACTCATTGGCGCGGAGCGAATTTGCTTTCCCGCATTTCGGCAGTGGGCCAGTGGCGGCGAACGATTCTTGCAAAGCATTGACAGAGGAGGACTTCAAATTAGTGGAACTATTCTGTAAATAAATGTGTCTGTGCACATTGGTAAGTTGTATTAAACTGTTATAAGCAGTGTGTGGTTTTAAACACGAGTAGCATGTACCCTGTTTTAACGGCGCATAAACATATCTAGGCAGCGCATGTAACGCAACTAGTCAGACTTGCAAGCGCCAAAAAGCTTACGTTAGAGTTCAAAATAAGTGGAAATGCTGTTTTTGCAGTGCGTATGTTAAAACATGAATACGTTAGCGTTAATGTTACCTTGTTTTTACGACGCAAATATGTAACGTTAACTCAGTCAGACTTGCAAGCTCTATAAAGTCCAGTCCGGGATGTAAAACCGCATTTAGGTGTTTAAAACAGCTGTAAAGTGTGTTTATTCGCGTAGTTACAATGTTTAGCTGTTATTTCTGTGGAATATCAGTGCTAACCCTTAGGGAACATGTTTTACATGTCAAACTTCACCGTAATGAACCACGTTGCGTGTTCAAGTGCGCCGCTACAGATTGCCACGAAACGTTTCGTTTATATGGGGCATTTAAGGCTCATTGTTACCGTAAACATAACATAGATTCACATGTTGATACTACAAATGCACTTACGGTGTTTACGTGTAATATTTCTATGTGCCAGCGCCAGTGTCGTGATGTCAAATCACTAACGAAAAGATATCAACAATGGAACAGACATAAAAACGCTCACTGAGTGGCCATTTTTGTTTCAGGAAAGTGGAATGGAAGTGCACTTTAAAGACCTCACAGGGATACCACTTAAAGAGACCTTCCTGAACAGCATTGACAAAAAAGGAAACAGGCTGTTAAACTTCACGAGGAATGTTTGTGCAACCAAGAACAAGCGTGTCTTACAGGCTGTGACAAAACTCCAAGTTTTGAGAGGACAGACAAATGGTTGCTCAGAGGATGTAAAAGACATGATTCTTCTACTTCTCTCCTATTTTGATGAGAAAGAGGAGCTCCTTCTTCATTATGTAGAAGAGACAAGCCTCTCAAAGGATGTCGAGTTAGAAAACCTGCCTGTGACGCCTTGCATTATTGTGTGTGGTAAGTTTAAGTTTTCTTCATATACAGTAGCACCTTCAAAGTCTTAATGATTAAATGTTTATCTATAAAGTTGAGTTTATATATTTTACGTACTCCTTGCAGTGTATGTTTTTTAATTAATAATGCACAGATCAAACTGACCCACATAATAGATGTTTTTACATATATTCCACAACACAGACTAATAACTCAGTTTACAAAAATAATCCTGTACAAACGTTTAGATACCCTAGATGCTTAATTCTGTATGATGTTACCTAAATCATGAGCATTTCTATGTTTGGTGATTATTGTTCACAAGTGTCTGTATATTTGGCCTTAAAATAATGTGGACATTTGAGAGGTAGTAGTTATGAATGTCCTTATAATTGTCCTTAAGTGTTAACCATTTGGGGTATCTAAACTTTTAAACTAGGTTATTTTAGTAAATGGCATTAGTAACTTGTGTTGTAGAATGTGTTAAAATCTACTATGTGAAATAGTTTTTCAGGGCAGTACTAAATAATCTGCAATTTGTATGATAGTCATGTAAATACACAATTACCTTGCTACATGTACATAACTTCATTGCATTGAAATGTATCCATAGGACCCTCCTGCTATGCTGCTGTTCGATGTATGCTCAGTGTGGACTGCAAGATTGTGAATGATGACATCACTACATTCATCGCTGCTGTTTGCCTAATGTTTGGCAGTTATTACTGTTTCAACATTCACTACCCTACTGAACTGGCGTCAGTGCTTGAATTTTTGCAAAGGTATGTGAAGACGCCTAGGAGGGCAGGTTCACTTTATATGTGGCTTCATTTACAGAGGTTTTCAATGTTATTTTTTCTTTACAAGGTGTTTTTTCATCATCAATCCTGAAAAGGGTGCAAAGGTTGTGGAAAAGAAGAACAGAAAACGACTCCCAGTGAACCCAAGAGTCTTCACCTTAATCTCTGACCTTTCTGATCACGAGTGGCGAGAGACTTTGTAAAGGTGGCCTGCAAATGGTTTTCAAGTTTAAACTCTTTTAACATTGAAATGTTAATGACATGTAAGCACTTGTGTTGTGCCTTGTTCTGCTTTAGTAGTTATTTTCGTAAATGTTCAACTTAACCTTTACCTATCTTTCCAAGCTCAGTTTAAAGTGGCAGTTAAGTAGCAGAAATGTTTTAAATTCTGAATCTAAATTTTAAATTGAGTAATTTTGACTGACTGATCCTAATCTGATTTTAAGACTGATCTTAAGTCATTTTATACTTCTGATTAAACACAAGAACAGAAAAAAACAGTAATGTTGTTTTAAATGCCTGCCGGTCTTTATTAAAAAATACTTGAGACCACACTGATGTGTAAGTCTTTAATAGATTTTGATGGGTTTTGATTATTTGATTTAGGTTTGTAGTCATCAATTAGTTTAAAAGTACTCTTAATAGATTCTTAAAGGTAAAATCTGAATGTTTAGCAATGTAACGTTTATTTCTGCTATCTCCCAGCTAGTAAAATAATGCTTTCACAGAATTGCTAAATAAATGTACTTATATTCAGTTTATTTATAATAAAAAAATAATTCAACAGCATTTACATGTTTTTTTCTTAGTTTAAATAGTTGTCTGCTTTGTGAAATAATTTTAGGTTTTACCTGTAATTATTACATAAACCTTTAAATTAGACAGTTTTGAGTAGTAAAACAGATGGTAATGAACTGTAATTATTACAACATAAACCTTGAAATTAGACAGTTCTGAGCTGTAAAAAAGGTGGTCATGAATTGTAAATATTACAATGTAAACCCTGGAATTTGACAGGTATAAACTGTTTTTATAGCAACATAAATATGTTAATTAGACAGTTCTAAACCGTAAAAAAACCAATTAAAATCTGTAAAATATACAGTACAGTGGGTGCAATCCCGTAAAACCCATAACGTTGCTACCGTTTTTTTGACGGTAAAGTTCTGGCAACCACAGCTGCCAGTTTTTTACCGTAAAATTTACGGTTTATTTTTTACAGTGCATTATTTGTCTGTTGTACAGTTTTAACCATTACTACCATTCAGTCATACAGTTTTTTGCACAGTTATGATTATTAAATCTTTAAACATTTTCATTCTCTTGTTGTCAGCAGGTGTAAGAAACAGTGAAGATGATGATTTGAGGATTGTGTTGTTGGGTAAGACGGGTGTAGGCAAGAGTGCCACAGGAAACACAATACTGAGAAGAAATGCTTTTAAATCATTACTGACGGCAGGATCCGTGACCAGAGAGTGTCAGAAAGAAACATGTGAATATAAGAGAAGAAACATCACTGTGATTGATACTCCAGGACTGTTTGATACTGGAATTGATAATGTTGAGACCAGAAAAGAGCTTGTGAAGTGTGTTTCAATGGCAGCTCCTGGACCACATGTGTTTCTACTGGTGCTTCAACTGGGACGATTCACTCAAGAAGAGAAAGATGCTGTGAAGATGATCCAGGAGACTTTTGGTGACAAATCAAGAATGTACACCATAGTTCTCTTCACCAGAGGAGATGACCTCAGAGGAACAACCTTTGAAGATTTTATTAAACCTAATGATAGTTTACAGAACATCATCAGACAGTGTGCAAACAGATATCATGTGTTCAATAATAATGAAACCAAAGATCATTCACAGGTTTCTGATCTGCTGGATAAGATCGACTGTATGGTGACAGCAAACGGAGGAAGTTTCTACACCAATGAGATGTTCCAGCTGGTGGAGAAGAACATCAAAGAAGAACAAGAGAGAATAATACAAGAGAAAGAAGAAGAGATCAAGAGAAAAGAAGAAGAACTGAAAACCAAATATGAAGCAGAAACTGAAAAAATGAAGAAAGAGAACGAGAGAGAAAGAGAAGAGATGCTGAATGAACTGAGAAGAAGAGAAGAACAGTTTAAGATGAGAGAAGAGGAGATTAAGAAAGAAACAGATGAGAATCTACAAAAAGAGCTGCAGAGAAAACTGAAAGATCAACAGAAAGAGTTTGAAGAGGAGAACAAAAGGAAAGAAAAAGCTCTAGAAGAACAACAACACAACTTCATCAAATACCTGGAACAGAAACACGACAAAGAGAAACAAAACCTCAAAGATAGAATCCAAAAAGAAACAAGAGAACAAGCAGAGAAGGAATATCTTCACAAACTTGATGATGAAGTGGCTAAAGCTTTACAACAAGCTGAAAAGAAACTCTCAAAGTGCTCAAAGCGAGCTCGTGACTGGAGTTTTTATGGAAGTTTTGTTGGAGCAGCCGCTGGAGGTTTGATCGGTTCTGGTGAAGATATTGTTCGATGGATTATAAGCAAACGTTCTAATCATCAAGATTAAACTGAATCTGTGTGATGAGTTTGATCACTTGATCACAGAAACAGTCAAGTCAACATTATTTATTAATCACAGAATTTCCACTCAAAATGATAAGTTTTTGATAAAGGTGCCATCATCTTGCAGTTGTGACATCATGGGTTTGGTGACATCTTGAGTGAGTCTCATCAGGTACAGAAGAGTGTTGACTATATTGTGTTTCTTGTCTGCAAAAAAAAAAAAAGATTTACTTGGAATAAAAAATATTGGCATACATTTGTATTTATTTATCCTGTTAAAATTCAGTTGAATTCGTTTCTCTGTATTTGTGAATATTGTGTAATAAGTCATGGCATAAGTTGAAAGTATGAGAATGTTTTTCATTGTCCTTAGATACAAAGTCTTATTATATATATTATAATTGTTCCTCTTGAATCACTATGTCTTCCTCCTTTTTTAAGTCGGGTTTTTTAAATAAAAATTTAAATTCTTTTTAAAATGATCAGCACATAAATTCTCATACAGTATGTAAGTTAAAATCATTCACCTAACATAATACGCACACTAAAAGTTTTCCTGTAGCTCAGTGGTTAGATCATGGTGCTAGCAACACCAAGGTCATGGGTTCAATCCAAGGGATTGCAAGAAACAAATATGTAATATAATGCAATGATCATCTCAAATGATCTTGAGGGGATTCATAGTCTGTCATTTTTCTTACAAAAATGAAAACGTTTATTTCACTACTAGATTTACAAGAACATTCTCATGAACTTGTAATTTATTGTAAGGAGTTCTTTTTCATGAATCCTACAGGTGTGTCAATGTGCTTCTCCAGATAAGGACGCAGGTGAGTTTTACTTTTGTTCGTTTCATCGTCCTGTCAATCCAGTTTTAAATTTCTGTTTTGGATTAGAAGGCGATGATGATGATGACATGGCGTACAGTGCAAGTAAGATTTGAAATGAAATTATTTAGATTATTTAGACTACAAATACGATGCATGAACGTGTTGTGTGTTTGTGTGTGTTTAGCAGACGGCAGAAGTAGTCCAGAACTTGTTCGTCCTGACAGTAAGTCCATGAAATGTTAAGACAACAACATTGAAGTGTGATTTAGTTTTACAGTTTTGATGACCGATTGTGATTTTAACATGTATGTGTTAGTTTAATACAAACATGATAAATATTCTGTGAATATTACAGCCACTCATTCCCTGCAGTACTTTATCAAATGCAGTCTTTTGAAACGTTAAATCAATGAATCAATTCAATCATATTAATGTGATTTACAGCACCATATTGGTTTTGTGGTTTTTGTATAGTTCTACACATGAGTGTTTTTTTATGACTGACGTCACACTGTATTAGTTTAATACATGACAGTTCAATCTCAACAGACGTGTCATATTGTGGGGTGGTGTATGGAATGTATAGCAGAACCAGTTTCTGGGTTATTACTGTAATAGGAACACAATGCTTTATATATAACACACACACAATAATAAAGTAAAGACTGTGAGAGAGTTTCTCACCATTCACAGTGAATAGTGTAAAGATGCACAGCTGGAGCGGATCAACCAAACAACAAGGTTAGATTGTTCCTGTGTGTTCATCATTTGTTTTAAATAAATACACACATATATATATCATTTGGTGTATTACTGTGACTCTTGTTCTGCTAATTTTTACATCATTATCATGTAGTTTAATGAACTGTGATCTGAGCTGCTTTGCTGTTTTCTGACAGATAAAAAACCTTCAATATTACAAAGAATAGGAAGCAAACGAAAACCACCAAAGAGTAAGTTTTACTTTTAATATACTGAATATACACACAAATGGGTGGTAGACAAATAAATGTGTACATGTGTCCTATGGTGTGACAGCAAATTAAAAACAGCAACTAGCATAACAGAGATTTTAATAATTAATAATATTTTTGTAACATTTTTGTTTCCTGTGGTGTGACGGCAAAAAATGAGAAAAAACTAACAATGAAGATAAATCTCTCTTATGCTATTTTATATTATAAACATCATTATTAATCAAATTAAAATAAAATAATGTAAGATGATCAGTTGATAAATAATGTTGTTTCTTGTCTCTATATTTAGATTTACTAATAGTATTTTATTTTGATTTCCTGATAGCTATTCAGAATAGACTATCAACTCCCATCTGAACAATAGGTGCAGTTTACTCTCAACTGTTCTTTGTTTCCATCATCATTGAATATGTATTTTCTCTTTCATTTGAAATGAGGTCAATAGCAACAGTCATGTAACAAGCTTTAGTTATTAAGCACTGTGGCAAAGAATTAAAGGAATAGTTCACTTTAGAATAAAGGTTTTATGATTATTTACTCACCCTTGTGTTGATCCAAATCTGTATAAATGTCTTTGTTTGGTTGAACACAGAGAAAGATATTTGGAGGAATACTGTAACCAAACAGTTCTTGGACCACATTGACTACCATAGTAGAAAAAATGACAATGATAGTCAAAAGTGCCCCAGAACTTTTTTGCTGTCTTACATTCTTCAAAATATCTCATTTTGTGTTCAACAGGACAAAGCAAAATTATAAAGTAATTTTTCTTACTATGGTAGTCAATAGAACTATTTGGTTACAAACATTCCTCCAAATATCTTTCTATGTGTTCATCCAAACAAAGACATTTCTACAGGTTTGGAACAACTAGAGTGAGAGTAAATAATCATAAAATGTTAATTCTAAAGTGAACTCTATCTTTAATTCTACCCAAAAACCTTTTGTGTGTAATTCTAGTGCTTGTAACTGAACAAGAGAGAAGAATCTTGCTGTTGGGATCACACACAGATGCCAAAGCGTCCTGTGGAAACATCATCCTGGGGAACAAGTTGTTTCAAGAATCACCATCAGCCCCACGATTGTTTGAGAGACAAAATGGAAAAGTGTGGAAGAAAACCTGATGGTCATAAACTCTCCTGATCTTCTTAATCTCGCATACTATTCTGAGGAACAAGACGTGAAGGAATGTTTCCAGTTGTCTTATCCTGGTCCTCATGCCCTTCTGCTGGTGCTCAAGTCTGGCACGATTACATATCAAGAGAGAGAAGCTCTCAAGCTCATTGACATCACTTTTGGTGAAGGTGCATCAGAGTTTGTGATTGTTGTCTTCATGCATGAAGATCAGACGTCTGATGAAACTGAATACTCTGATACTGACCGCCAGGCCATGGAGTCTCTATTACAGATCTCCAGACGACCCCCTCATCATCTGGAGACGAATGGAGACCCATCACAGGTGCAGAAACTTCTAGAGAGCATCGAGAAGATGGTGGTCGACAATGGAGGCCCTTACTTAAAGACTCCTGAAGAAATTACCAGGAAAACTGATTCCAAAACATCTATGGGTAAAAACAAATCAGCTGTTTTTTGATCATTCCTCTATAAAGAAATAATCAAGTAGATTTAGGTAAAAGAGATCATTATATGACATCATATGACATCAATCAAATCTTGCTTTATAAATATATATCAAATGGACCCTGGATCACAAACCAGTCTTATGGGTCAGTTTTTTGAAATTGAGATTTTTACATCATCTAAAGACTGAATAAAGAAGTTTTCTATTGATGTATGATTTGTTAGTACAATATTTGGCAGAGATACAACTATTTTAATCTCAGGAATCTCAGGGTGCAAAAAAATCTAAATATTGAGAAAATCACCTTTAAAGTTGTCCAAATGAAGTCTTTAGCATAGCATATTACTCACAAAAATAAAGTTTTGATATATTTACGGTAGGAAATTTACAAAATATCTTCATGGAACTTGATCTTTACTTTATCCACATCACTACGCCAAGTTGAACTGAATAAGGCTCTAACAGATCTAATAACATTTTTATTTTTTTAATTAATATTAAGAAAAAATAATTATTTAAATTTATGAATAAAATGAGGCAGCAGCTGTACTGGATCAAACTGTTCACATGAAATATGTATAAACCATTAAATAAGTACGCCAAATTGCAATTTTACGTTCATGTATACGCCGATGTTTGGATGCATATAATACGCCCCTGGCGCAGAGCCGCCATTTTGAAACATACATGAAGAGGAAACACTGAAATAATTCAAGTAATAACGTTATGTTTAGGGGACACGTTAATAAGACAAATTGCCGTATGCATGCGCGCTAAAATTGCATCTTGGTGTACTTATTTTATGGTTTTGCACCTGCATGTTATTTATACGCATTTCATGAGATCGGGCTGCGTGTCGTGGGGTATGCATTATTTTTCAATGATTCAATGGCCTGTCATCAATTATTCTTTACTTAAATAACAACCACATGATCGCACAGTGGAAAAAATGATAGCATGAAAATCACAGATCTCTTTCAGTGTCTGTTCTTTAAAAAACAGAATTTCAAAGACTAGTATCACTTTTGAACTATTGGCAGCACTAAATACTTTTTTACAATTGGTGTCTCAGGTCAGGTCCTCGACAGTGTTTGCTTAGTGTGAAATACTGTACATTATGACAAGTGCCTTAAGTAAATAAATCTGATGTGATTAGATGAATTCGACACAAACATTTACGAGTAACAGAAGTTTGTCAGAGTTTATCAGTGGGCAGACATTTTTGCTGCGGCGCCCGTGAAACAGTTTGGGGTTCGGTGCCTTGCTCAAAAGTTTCACTTCAGTCATAATATGAAAGAGAATGCTGGTCATTCACTTCCCTCTCCTACAATCCCTTGAGACTCAAACCTGCAACCTTTGGGTTACAAGTCCAACTCTCTTACCATCAGGCCACGACTCAATAAGCTTGACTTTTTAAGACTTCTCCTCTCTCCACCCTTCGTAATCTCCCTATGTGTTTTTCAATATAGATACAGGCAGGGGTAACCAATTGAGAACAGAAATATATCAAATGTAAAGAAATATACATAGTATATACAAAGATATCCACAAGACATAATAATAATGATGAAGCACACAGTGTTTGGCTCTAACAATCTAGTTGAGGAACTTGATGGAAATGCACCTATATTTTGAATGAGGTTTTTTCTATTGTTAGTACAGCGACTTTGAAAAGATAACCAGGAACAACCTGGCTATTAAAACATTTGTGTTGTAGCCTTCTTTATTTGACATTTAACAGCACAAAATATTGAGGTTTTCACCCAGAAAGCTGGTGCAGTTGAACTGAAGGTGGTCCGATATGGGTTTTTGCTTATTTTTCTTGCAAATATTAAATAAGCAATGAGGCAAACTTGCCATTACAAGTCTACAACAAAAATATAAAGACAGTACAGAATACCTGTGCAAAATAAATGAACATTTAGTGCACAGTCTTTGTTTAGTTAGCTCCATATCTAACTGCATCTGTCCCTCAATGGAGCTACTGCTGGATTGTGGATCTGACACCTCAGTACTCATGGTAGTGTTGTTGTGTATAACAAAACCTAACATAACGTTAAAATGCATATACGACGGTGGGTCATCTATTAAGAACTTCAGATAATGTCCGATATATTGGAATATTACTGCTCATTATGGTGCATTTGTCCATGTTAGTCTACATGTTTATGTATAAGACATGTTTCATTTCTGTCTAACATTGAGATCATTTGTGTTTGTTATTGACAGCTGTTGGTGGTTTTAAGAAGAGCTCCAGTGATGTGAGGATTGTCCTGATTGGAAAAACTGGAGTAGGGAAAAGTGCAACAGGAAACACAATTCTGGGACAAAATGAAGTGTTTGAGTCTGACGGCCGCATGTCTTCTGTGACGAAACGATGTCAGCGAGAGACTGCAGAGATCTGTGGACGAACAGTGACTGTGGTGGACACACCAGGACTCTTTGACACAAGCTTCAGTAATGAAGAGATTCAACAAGAGATCATGAGATGTTTTGAGCTGTGTGCTCCTGGACCTCATGTGTTTCTGCTGCTCATCGCTGTCGGTCCATTCACACATGAAGAGAGAGAAACCGTTCAACTTATTCAAACCACATTCGGACAGAAAGCTCAGAGCTACACTATAGTGCTGTTCACACGAGGAGACAATTTAAGAAAATGTGTTGAAGGCCAAATGGAGATCGATGATCCACATGTCCAGAAACTGATCAATGACTGTGGAGGAAGATATCATGTGTTTAATAACAGAGATAAAGATCCTGATCAGGTCAAGAGTTTATTGCAGAAGATCGATATGATGGTGAAGAATAATGACGACACTTTTTACAATAACGAAATGTTCCAGGAAGCAGAAAAAACTCTCAAACTCATTCAGGTGTTTAAAAATAGAGAGATAAATATCAAACAAGAGATGGATGCCTTGAAGGCCAAATATGAGTCTGAAATTAAAGAATATAAAGAGAAACTCAATGAGGAAAAAGCAAAACATTTTAGATTTACAGAACTAACATTCATGGTGAGAGGGATAACAATGTATAAAAAACATCAACAAAGAGAAAATGAAGCCGCAGGAGACCCTAAACTATTACAATATAAAAAGAAAAACGAAGATGAAAAGCAAAAAATGAAAACTAGATTTTCAGGACAAACACATGCGGATGAAGAGGAAACAGCAAAAGGAGCAACAGGAGGAGAACCTGAGCAACCAAAGAAGTCAAATAAGAAACACTGGAAAGGTTTAAACCTAACATGGACCAAAAAGCAAAGACAGAAGTGTGAAATGTTGACGAAGGAACGCGAAGCAAAAGAAACAGCAGGTGGAGAAGAGAAGCAAGAAGAAATGAAAGATAGATGTGTAATAAATCCAGAAGATGAGATTGCCTCAGAGAAACATAAAGAAAACATGGATGTTCCTCAGATATCTGAAGAGTGGAAAGAAAGATAGAGTTTTTCTTGAGCAGATGAGAGAAATGGAGGAACACATGAAGAAGATGATGGAAGAGATGAAGATGTACAGAGAAATGGCTGAGATTTATGCTGAAGAACTCAGGAGAATGAAAGAGAAAAACTTTAAAAAACCTCCATGTGCTCTTCAATAATCGAGTGACGTCTCCAGATGTCTTTGATGGCGTCTGATCCTCTTGGTTAGCCTTTTATTTCAAAATACTAAATATGTCATGTATAAAGGGAACATTTTACTCACTTTACTGGTCTCAGTTCTGTGTGTTTTAGTGGTGAGACCTTATTGATTGTATCACAATTTAGATTCATATGTTTATAGGCTTTATTGTTTAGGTGAAGGCTTTAAGCTCTTCCCTGCACTATATATGAATTATATTCTCTCTCTCTTTCATTTGTCTTCATTTTTAAAATGTGTAAAAAATGGATCAAATGATGATGTGTTATTATGACCAGATGAACGTTTGATTAATTTCTTTTCACAGCTGATAATATTAAACTAAGATATAAATAAGAGTCTTTGTCTTGCTTATCTAATCGTGTTTAGTGAGTGAGGTGAACTGCAGAAATATGACATAAATATCATGCAAGTTAAATGTATTCATTAATCTATAAATAATAAACAACTCACATGTGAGACTGATGGATGCAGATGAGGTATAGGTTTGAAATATTAGCTATAGTTTGGGTTAAAACTTTAGTCATTTACTGATACAGGTTTTGTGATTTTTTTTCTTTTATTAGTGACTGCACTGTAAAAACAACTTAACTTAATTTAGTAAGTTAATCCAAATGATTTGTCCAATCTATTTGAATCTCAACTCAGCATATAAGCACCACCTAGTGGTCAAACGTTATAAACCTTTTTATTGTGTTCTACATGCATTTCCCTGTTTTTAAACTTGGTTTTCAAATCTGATCATCTGACATGTCCAAAATATTTACATTTTGGCCATGGTTGGGCTTGACCCCTTAACTGCTACTTTTAGCTATATTTTTTTTTGTTTTCATTCAAATTATTTATTGGTTTGAAGTCCTATATTTGTTTGTTATCATTTTCTCTTTGTTATATTGCATGTGTTCGGTCTATTGTAATTTAAAAATATGTTTTTGTAAACACTGTCCTACATTGTTCCACGAAATAAATATGCCGATCCATCAATACATATTTATAAAAATCAAATCTTACAATGTTTTACAATTAGGCCTCAACTTGGTGTGCTTTTATCTGAGAAATGACTTCGGGGCTGGCTTAAGCCAGGATTGTTGTAAACAAAGACACACATGTATGCTCTTTATTTATTCTTTATTATTATGTTTTTGAATATTTATTTATTGTACACACTTTTCCCCAATCATAACATATCAAAAATGAATCCTTTATAGCTGAATGTCATATTACACATAGTGCTGTCATGTTTTGCTAACAGTTTTGTGCAGAAGCAGCTTGAATCTAGGCCTACCTCTCGACTCTCAAGGACAGAACCCAAATGCAGAAAGCTCTTGACAAAACAATTTATTAAACACAACAAAGCTCAAAATCCCTCTAGATCAGTGGTTCTCTACCTTGTTCCTGGGGACCCACTGCTCTGCACATTTTCTATGTTTCCTTAACTGGCACGTTTGCTTCAGTTCATGGATTTCTACCTGATAACAGGATGATCAATATGGAAACAAGGGGGCGGGGCTAAGACACACAACAGGAGAGCACATGGCACACAAACAATGGCCATGTGCTTCCAAACACAGACACAAAATAAACAAAAAATAGAGTTATATGGCAGATTAAAAGTATAATTATTACATTTCATTGTTTTATATTTGTTTCAGTTTTATGCATTTACTTACTAATAAATCAAATCTTATAAAGTTACAGTGATATACAAAACAATAATTCCAAACTATCAATCACTTAATAAGGATATTTTTTGAGACTTCACTATTGCTTCAGTGCATATAACCAGATAACCAGACGTGGCATTGCATTATAAAAAGTAGGAATGCACTGATAACAGTATCGGTATCGGGCCCAATACTATGCTCATGTAAAAGTACAGGGATACCAAAGACCGATGCCTCATGTCATGTGACATAACTGACTGAAATTTGTGCTTTAAAGAGTGTTGCTTTTTAAATGAAGAGCTTTAACTAAGAGTTAAAAGTAGGTAAAATGTCACTGTGACACATTTGTCCGTTCACAAAAAAGCAATGTATATGGCTTGTAAACACACGACGGGGTGTAATGTTACTGGGTTAAATATAACCCAATGCTGGGTTGTCTTTACCCAACCATAAGTGGTAAAAACTGGGTTATTTTTAAGACAGCCGTGTGTTCTGTCCAATATTTACCCAGCATGGGTCAAAAAACAACCCAGCACTTTATAAAGTGAAGTGACAGTGAGTCATGTAAGCGCGGACACTGTGCAGTCTTGTCTAGCAAAGTGAGTGAATGTTATTTATGAAACATAACCTGGAAAAACTGGTTAATGATTTGACAGCATTACACGGCAAAGCTGATTTTGACCTGTTTTGGCAGGTGTTATATTGAAAACCTAAATATATATATTTATAATAATATACATTTATTTATATAAAAAATATTTTGTTTAATTCATAGCAAAGAGCAGATGGTTTGAGAAATGACTGCGAAGCTAGAAAATATTTTATTTAAAACAATGGTTTTTATTAGTGATGCGTGTACTGTAATATGTTCAAAAAGCCATTTATCAACCATTTGTACAACATTTGTATTGCAAAAAAATACATTTTAATAACAAAATACATATAACATATTTTATAAATAATTATTTTGTGATCAGTGGAATATTTTCATACAGTCTTCATTTTTCAAAATATGTTTTTTTCCCAGTACCAGTAAGGGTAAAATCAAAGCTGAATCTGGTGTTGTGTGGAACTGATGCAACACTGAAGGTCACCGTATCCAAACTTCTACGAGGAAAACTGAAGAAACCTTTAAATCAGAGAGAATTCAGTTCAGTGTGTGTGAAGAAAGAAGAGACGATAGATGGACGTCAGATCTGTGTTGTGGATCTTCCAGTTCTGACTCGACTCTCACATGAAGAGATGATCTGTGAAACTCTCAATGCTGTTTCTCTCTGTCATCCTGGAGTTCATGTGTTTCTCATCATTGTTCCTGTTGGTCCATTTACTGATGAACACAAAGAAGAAATAGAGATGATCCAGAAGATATTTAATTCCACTGAACACTTCATGATGATTTTCATGTCTGATGTCCCTGTTGACAGAAATGTGACAGATTTTATAGAATCACACACTGAATATCAGAGATTGATCAGTGTGTGTAGAGGACAATACAGAGTCATAGGTGTAAAAGAACATAAAAAATTCAAACCAATATCAATAGAGCTGCTGGATTATATAGAAAACATGAAGACTGAACCATATTCGCTTCAGATGTCAGCTCAAGAGATGAGAGGAAGACATGAAACTGAAGAGAAATATCAAGAAAACCTGAGTGAAATGGCGAATAAAATCAAAGAGTTACAACAAAAGATCAGCTTATATGGTGAGTAAAAATTTAACATGAAAATCTCAATGAAATGCAGTAATAATGTTAATGTTAATAAAGGGGTCCATTCTTAAAAATCTGACTTTTTCAGTGTTTAAGTGCTATAATCCGGTCTCTGGTGCATCTACCAACTCTAGCAAAATGTGAAAAATGACAACCCAGTAAGTTTGTTTTGGTGAGCCCATGTCTCTGCAAGCCTGTAAAAGTGTTGCTTTATAAATGACGAGATTAACTAAGAGTTAAAAGTAGGTAAAATGTCACTGTGACACATTTGTCTGTTCACAAAAAAAGCAATGTTATGATTTGTACACGTGACGGGGTTGTCCTGTGTAACGTTACTTTTGTTAGAGAAAACGTGCCGTGTTTGTCTTGAGTACTTTCCCTTATAGAAAGCAATGTGAATGGTTTGTTAACATGTGACAGATTTGTCATGTGTACTTTCACATATAAAAACATGATGCGTTTGTTAGGAGTCCGTTCGGAGGCCAAAATAGTCTATATAGTGCACTATATCAGGTGTGCGTCACTTTGGTGTCCGAAACCTGAGTGAACTACTTCATTCCCTACATTCATTCACTCTTTTCTACCTACAATGCACTCTGATTTTGAGTGTACGCTCACTATTTCCCATGAAACAACACGAAAAAAAGAAAGTGACCTTTTTGTCAGATATGGTGACCCATAAGCGAAATGTGACCTCTGCATTTAACCCATCCAGTGAATAGTGAACACACACACACACACACACACACACACACACACACACACCTAAGGTGTCTTGATCAAGGACACGTCAGTTGTTACCTGCCGGTACTGAGAATCCAACCAGAAACCTTCTGGTTACGAGTCCGACTCTCTAACCATTAGGCCACAACTGCCCCCCTACACAAAATAACAAAGCCAACATAAATTGAATAAAACAACATACAATGGCTTATATTATTGTCTGTTTGTGAGGATTGGGTTACAATAGCTATGTTTTCATCCACCTATTTTTAAAAAATGATGCACACAACTGAGTAGGATACATTTTTTATCCAATAAGAAAAAATGCGCATAAACTACGATGGAAACGCATTTACCAAATAAATTCCAGCATGCACTTTAAAAAAGTCATGTGATTTTGGTCCAACAGATCACATGATGACATGAATATGGTGGAAAGTGACCAGTATGTTGGGTGGACAAGGAGGTCCGAACATTCTTAAATGACAAAAGGCCTGCAGTGGCTTATCCTAATGCAGCAACTTACATTTTTCTTTTTAGCGCTGGTTTATCAAGATGTGACGTTTTCTTCTCTTTGACTCATTGGATGGAAACAGTGCTTTATAATGTTTTATGCACTATTCCAGTTTTGCGCATAAATTCTAGCATGGGTCTAGCTTATATGGGCCCTGGGCGAAACCCCCGTTTAGTGCCCCCAACTCCAACCCCCAACTGCTTTCCCTGCCACAAGCAGAAACACAACATTTTGCAACCAGCACAGCTCACATTTGGCTTCATAAATTGCTCTTCACAAACCTACGGGTGATGTCACAGACACTACATCCATGTTTTAGACAATCTATGGTTATTTTACTGTTACTTTCGTTTGGGACTTTTACTATTATGCTGTCAGACATGCGCACAAACCGGTAATGGCGTTTACATGTACCAATGTAAAAAATGAAAAGTTGATTTAACTTAAAATTAAATACACTCTCTACTTAAAACCAAAAGAACATTTTGGTCAACACCTGCTCAAGCGGTTTGTGTGTAACACATTTTTATTAGTGGCATCACTTCAGACCTCAACACTGAACACACAATCCTCAATCATGGTATCAAACATCATTAAACATCATTTCTGTCAGGTTCACTTCCATCAAAAATGATTGATTATTAACATACAGTTTAGATGATTCTGTTCAGGGCAAAACTCTGAGCGCAGCAATAAACCCCCTTAGAACAGAACAAACAAATGTCATTGGTTCTTAATTATATTTAAGTGTAACACATGATCTAAAATAATTGAGACTTATTGTAGCTGAGAAAAGATGATGAATTGAAATGTGTTTCACTTACTTTTCCTGTTAAATACAGCAACATACTTGTGTAGAACCTAATGAGTGAACTCATAATGTGATTTCCAGGTGTTGAAGATGAACAAGAAGATCTCAGGCACTTGAGAATTGTGTTGATCGGAAGGACAGGAAATGGAAAGAGTGCAACAGGAAACACAATTCTAGGACGAAATGAGTTTAAAAGCCTTTTAAGCACAGATTCAGTGACTAGTGTTTGTAAGAAGAGAGTTGGTGAAGTTGATGGTCGATCAGTAGCTGTTGTTGATACTCCAGGACTTTTTGACACAACACTGCTAAATGAAGAAATACAGGATGAACTTGTGAAATGTGTGTCACTGTCTTCACCTGGACCTCATGTCTTCATCATTGTGTTGAGTGTTGGAAGATTCACTCGAGAAGAGTCAGACACTGTAGATCTGATAAAGCAGTTCTTTGGTCATAAAGCTGTACAGTTCAGTATTATTCTGTTCACTAATGCAGATAAACTTCAGGGTGAATCCATTGAGCATTTTGTTAACAGCAGTAAAAACAGAAACCTCAAAAAACTTCTGCGAGACTGTGGAAACAGATTCCTGGCGTTTAATAACAATGAAACACAAGACAGAAGTCAAGTGACTCGACTGATAAACATGATAGAAATGATGAAAACAACAAATCACGGTCGATATTTTACTAACAGTATGTTTGAAGAGGCAGAGATGAGCATTAAAAAGAAAATGGAGGAAATACTAAAAGAAAAAGAGAAAGAAATTCAGACTAAAGAAGAGAAATTAACAGCCGAACATGAGATTGACAAGAAAAACTTGATGAAGAGATTAGAAATAGAGAAAAGAAAAACAGATGAGGAAAGAATGAAAATGATAAGAAAATTTAATAAACAGGAGAAAACTCTGAGAGACCAGTTTGAGGAGAAAGAGAAATCAGAACGACTGAAACAAGAGAAAGAAAAACAGAAACAATTAGAAGAAGAAAAACAACAAAGAGCTGAATATCATCTAAATATAGAAGAAATGAAGAGACAGACTGAACAGCAGACATCACTTTATGAACAACAGCAGAGAGAGAGAGAAGAAGAGGATAGAGAGAGAGAAGAGAAATACAGACAAGATCTTGAAGAAATGAGAAGTAATGAAAATCTAATCACACATTTACAAAAGAGACAAGAAGAGGAGATTAAAAGGAGAGAATGTGAGGAGCAAAAGAGGAGAGAACAAGAAGAGAGAGAGAGAGAAGAATGGAGGAGAAAAATAAAAGAAGCTGAAAAAGACAGGAAAGAGACTCAAGATGAAATTAAACAACAACAGAAAGAATGGGAGGAAGACAAGAAACGACAGATGAAAGAACGAGAGGAAGATGAGAGAAAGAGAAGAGAGAAACATGAAGAACAACTGAGAGAAAAACAAGAAGATTTGGAGAAAATGAGAGAGAAGTTTGAGAAAGAGAAAGAAGAAGAGATACAACAAAGAGACGAAGAGAGACAGAAACTGAGACAAGAGAGAGAAGAGAAAGAGAGAGAATATGAAGAGAAGAAGAATTACATCATGAAACATTATGAGCAGCTGGAAAGAGAGAGAAAAGAGATGTGGGAGAGAAAAAAACGAGAAGAAGATGAGAGAAAAGAAGAAGAGAGAAAGAGATGGGAGAAAAGAATTGATGATATTAAAAGAGAGCAAGAAGAAGAGATCAAGAGAAGAGAAACCCAAGAGAGAAAGAGAAAAGAAGGAGAAGAAAAAGAGAGAAAAGAATTAAAGGAAAATCATGAGAAGAGAATAAAAGAGATGAAGAAGAAACATGAAGATGAAGCAAGAAAACAAGCAGAAGAAATAAATGAGTTCAGAGAGAAAAAACATGATGAAGTGCTGAAAGAATGTCAACAACTGGATCAACAACAGGAAGGTGAAGAAGCAGAAGAGCAACAAAATGAGGTTAAAAATAATAAAATTTGTGTCATACTGTGATTTATCAGCCTATAGGCATTTACATTTATTCATTTAGCAGACAGATTTTAAATATTAAGTTCTCTATGAAGCCACTTTGTATAAAATGTTGTATTGATTATTAAAGTAGTTTAAAGTGGTATTACTACTTGTGATGTTGTGCTGTTGTTTTGAGAACTTGTATGTAATACTGTAAAATGAGTTATAGTCATGTGATCATAAGTGTAAATAATGTTTGGCAAATTGTGTTTGTTTTGGCTTGCAAACGTTATAATAAAGTAGTCTGTTCATTAATCAACGGTTGAATTAATGCAGTAAGTAAAATATGATGGAAGAAAAAATAGATTTTACATTACAAAACAGCAAACGATATTCATGAGAAGTGCTAGTAATACAAAGTTTCAGATACAATGTTTAAGATAGTATAAGCAAGTATAGAGAGAATATTAGAAAAGGAAAAGAGAGGTAGAGACAGTTAAGTGCTCATGGAAGAGGTGGGTCTTCAGCTGTTTTATTAATTGTGAAATTGATCCAGTCGTCCTGATGGAAACAGGAAGATGGTTCTACCAACAGGGAACGGAGAAAGAAAATGTCCTTGAGATGGATCTCATGCCTCTCTGTGAAGGAACAATGAGGCGCCGCTCGTGAGACCGCAGACTTCTGGAGGGGATGTAGGTCTGTAAGAGAGAGTTGAGGTGTTAGTTAGCAGGAAATATTAGAAGCTCAGTCTTGGTCAGGTTGAGTTGTAAGTGATGATCTTTAATCCATGAAGAGATGTCAGCAGGCAGTCTGAGACTCGTGTGGTTAATGTGGAATCATCTGATGTAACAAGAGGTGAAGTTGAGTGTCATCAGCATAACAATAATAGAAGAAACCATGTGCTTGTATGATGGAACCCAGTGATGTGGTGTATATGGAGAAGAGCAAAGGTCCAAGAACCCCACATTTGAGACTAAACCCCTAACCCTTTGATTTAAACCCTATACGGCGCCTCATACGTGACTATTTTAATTTATGACATGTACAATACTGACCATATCTCTTTATGTTGCTAGTATACATGTATAGGCTATTTGTATAATGTCTGCGGCGTGTTTGTCAGCGGATCGTGAGTGTTGAGCTCGTGTTTCTGACCGGACCCTAAAAACTGCTGCACTGAACCGGATGTTCTGTACACGCAGTGAGAGTTGAAACATTGAGGGTTTAAAACTTCGATGTCAAACTAATTTAAACCAAATTATTCAAAGAATTTAAGTAACTGAACCATTTATCACACTCGAGACTTACATAATGTCTGATAACGAGGACAAGTGAGTTCTGAACATATTTATTACTTGTGTTTATTAACATCGATCTCTTTAAACGCTCGTGTGCGTGAAACTAAAGATATAATATAAACTTTTCATATACACAGTAACTGTTATATATGTAATATAATATTAACATGTTAAATATACATGTTTTATATGGATGTACACGTGCGTCTGTTTACCATGAGATCGTCTGTTTGTTGTTTTGTTTGTTTGTCTCATCGTGTTTATTTATTGTTTATCAGTTTTGATGACGGAGATTTTGATGATGTTGAAGATGAAGAACCTCTGGATGATCTGGAGAATGTAGAAGATGTAAGAACAGTTTGTCTCTGAATCTTATTTTAGAATGAAACATAAACATTCAAGTATTTATGAATACAGTATTTCAGTATTTTTGGTACTGAAGTTTCTTTCTGAAATCGACTGTATTTGTGATAGTTTTGTTAGATTACAGTAATGACGGTGGTGTGGGGTAAATGTATTTTATGTTTGTGTTTGTTGTGTTGATGGCATTTCTGTATCTTAGTGGTTAGATGATGGCGCTAGCAACACCAATGTCACGGGTTCGATCCCAGAGATTACACATACTCAGATACAAATGCTTTATATA
The DNA here is from genome assembly GCA_026939265.1 of Oreonectes daqikongensis. NCBI lineage: Eukaryota > Metazoa > Chordata > Actinopteri > Cypriniformes > Nemacheilidae > Oreonectes > Oreonectes daqikongensis. Next base: position 28,749 of record JAOTQM010000676.1, read on the forward strand.
ATACAATGCAAGTCGATTTGGATAAAAGCATCTGCCACATGCATAAATGTAAATGTGTTTATTGTGTAAATGTGTTTGTGTGTTTATTGTGTAAATGTGTTTGTGTGTTTATTGTGTAAATGTGTTTGTGTGTTTATTGTGCAGGAGGATCATGAGAACGTTCAGATTCTTCCAGCAGGTGAAGGTCAGCAGGCCAATCAGAAGAGAATCACAACACCATACATGACCAAATATGAGCGTGCACGTGTGCTGGGGACACGAGCGCTGCAGATCGCGTGAGTCCTCATCCCGACACACACACACACACTACAGACTCATAACATCAGTGACATCACTTCCTCTATGACAGGATGTGTGCACCTGTGATGGTGGAGCTGGAAGGAGAGACGGATCCACTGCAGATCGCCATGAAAGAGCTCAAGTACGTCAAGTTATTTGTATCGTGTGTTAGTGTATTAATATTTGTGTGATTGTGAGATGTCAATCTTTTGTGTTTGTCAGGAGTAGAAAGATTCCCATCATCATCCGCAGATATCTTCCTGATGGGAGTTATGAGGACTGGGGATGTGATGAGCTCATCATCACTGACTGACACACTCGTGCACGTGGACTATCAGAAGTGTGTAGATCACGTGTGTATAGCAGGACTTTACATTGTGATGTTTTTCTTTCTGTGAGTAATGCTTGTGTTCATCCACAAGAGGGCAGAACAACACACACAATAACACTCAATACAGAGACTTAACCTGATTTCCCTCTCAATTCAGTTATTTAATGTTTGTTTGTTTGTTTGTTTGTTTGTTTAGCAAAATAAACCTTTTTGTAAAAAATGTACAGACTGTCCTCTTACTGCATTCAATATTATAAACATTATAAACAGGGACACAGTGTTTTAAAAGAAAACTTCCAGATGAATCATTCTGCGTTAAGTTTAACTCAATATCTGTCGATAGTATTTCTGACAGCGTTAAAATTATAGCAAAATTACTTCACTTGTACTTCAAAGCAATATTGTGTTACAGAAAACGTACAAATGATACTTTTGTAAGCAAATGATTAAAATACCACTGGTTACACTTTGTGTGGCCACAATATTATAAACAACACAATTTAATGTTTAACTTGAGGGGTTTTTTTGTAGTTAAAAGTACAAAAACTGCTAGTTTTGCCATAGAATGTGATCATTCTGTGCTTGTGTATAGTGTAGTTACGGTAAATACTGCAGTCGTATCGTGATAATCGTGTTAGACGCACTTAACTAAAGGTTATCTGCTTGCTTATGTGATGGAGTTCAGATTCATAAACACAGACTGAAGGTTCAGTAATATTAATCTCATGACGAGAGAGAGAGAGAGAGAGAGAGAGAGAGAGAGAGAGAGAGAGAGAGAGAGAGAGAGATTCAGTTGCTAATATGGCAGAGAATCTCTCTCTCTCTCTCTCTCTCTCTCTCTCTCTCTCTCTCTCTCTCTCTCTCTCTCTCTCTCTCTCTCTCTCTCTCTCTCTCTCTCTCTCTCTCTCTCTCTCTCTCTCTCTCTCTCTCTCTCTCTCTCTCTCTCTCTCTCTCACTCCCTTCACTGAAGCTGAATGAGTCTCTTTGTTTAAGCAAAGTATCACACAGATGATTAAATCAGGGGAATTAGAAATCAGCCTGAACTCTCAACACACACACACAGATATGCAGAACAGCATTTTCTCTCTCACACACACACAACATTAATGCTGAAATGCAGAAACTGTTGATATGATATTGTTTCAGCCAATCAGAGCGAAGTTCCACTACATAAGATTAAGAGACACTGATCCAGTGTCAGTTTTGTATCTATATGAGCTATACATTAAACACCTGTTGATGGAAAAATACACACTTGAGGGTTTACAAACACTGTGCATGACTTAAGACTTATCCTATTCTCCAGAGTTATACACCGAATGTGCTTTTATACGTAAATATAATATATATATATATATACACACACGTTTATACGTCGTTTTATTTCATGTTTGTATGAAAATGATGAAACTCTTAATAGTCTGATCAAATATTAAGTGAAGAAAAGTTTAAAACAGTGTTTGATGTATTGCATTAAATCACACAATCAAATGAACGTGTTATTGTGTCATACTGGTGACTTTAACGTTCATATGAGCTTTAATATTATATAATATATATATATATATATATACACAAAATGATTTCTTTAAATCAGACTTTGTAGAACTTGAGCTTTATTTAGTGAGGAAGGTTAGTCATTGCTCTCTTCTATTTACACTGAAAAACAACAACACTTACCAACCACAACATTACACAACAACAAAAAATCCAACATCAGAATAAAATGCTACTGATAAAAAAACAAACAACACAACAAATATAAATAATATTCTGTAATATATAACAAGAATGACCTACTGTAAGATGTAGGCTCTAAAACTGAGATTTTTGCTTTTTAATAGTAACAAAAGAAGTCTACATCAAGGGGAAAAAACATGAAAATAATTCAACATTGTTTACAATAACAGACCGTCATAAAATCTAGTTTTATTTGTAGTCGGATGTGTTCAGAACAGAAATGTCTATTGATGTATTCTTTACATTTCAGTATTTATAAACGGGTAATTCCACAAAATACGTTAAAAAACATTTGAAAAAATTCACATAAAAAGAATTTATGCTTTTCACAAATAATAGTTTCACGTCCTGAAAAAGGTTATAAATCAATCATTCGACATGATGAGAAACGTGTTGTTACGTCATGACAGCGTCTGTTTTTAAAGTGAAATCATCTGTAAAATGTTCACAAACTGACGAAATCATGAAGAAACACGACACAGTGTTGAAGACGGAGATCAGTGGAGTTATGGCAACAAAATCACAAGAGTATCATCAATAAAACAGATTACAATAATGCAAACACCTCATTATTAATGTGATAAAAAAACTATATGGCCTTATTTTGGTTAATAAAAGAGATTATTCATTCATTCAAATATAAAAACACAGACGTTCAGGTAATATTATCAGATCTCTGTGATGTTCAGTTGAACCCAAATGCAGAAACTCACTTTTTCTTCTGGTTTTAATGTTTTGGTCTCTTACTTTGGTCACATTCATCTCATTAAATATCAGATTTCTATCAGGAGAGTAAGAGCAGATCTCTATAGGTGATGGGTTTTGGGATGATATTTTCCCTGCGGATCTCCACACATCCTTCAGGATGCTGTAGATTGTAGTGCAGGTGAATATTTGTCACACGAGCGATCAGCTACTGGATATCAAACAGGACTGAAACTGTTGTGTTTGTGTGTCACGGTCGTGACAGTGTGGTGTATACGGGCTGCTCCCAGTGTGTTGGGCTGTGTGACTGCGGCACTGATCCGGGATCAGGGATGGCCGTGTACAGAGGCCTTTGGGATGGGCCCATGTAGGAGAAGGCAGAGTAAAGGCCGGAGGTCTGACCGGAGTGAGCGTAGTACGAGCCGGACGCCTGGTGCTCGGCGTAATCGAACTGCGCTCGGGACGCCAGCGAGGGAAAAGCGGAGCTGTAGTGCGGCAGACTGAGAGGCGTGTAGGTGACGTGAGATCCGCTCGCTGCAGACGCCGCGTCGCTGGAGAAATGAGCCTCGCTCTTGATCTGAGTTTTCCCTCCGTCTGAGCCCAGGTGCTGCTGGGATGCCAGCTGCTGTTTGGAAAGCCACGCGGTCGAGTGCCCGCTGGCGGCCGCCAGGGCCGACGAGATGCCGTACGCATACGGGGAGGCCGAGGATCCGGAGCCCGCACCACTCGACGCCTGCGCCACGCCGGGGTGCCCGTTGGGTGGTAAGTACTGATCGAACTCATTCACATCAAACGGCTCCATGTTTGCCATCACGTCGTGACTGATCTCACCAATGTCCACGTTACCAAAGTCAATGTGAGGTTTACCGCCACCTGACGCAGAGGAGGAGCTTCCATCTGCTCCCAGACCGCCCCTAGATCCCCCGGCTCCTCCCTCACGCTTCCCTTCCCCAGATTTCCCCCCCTGCAGTTCTGTTTTAGGGGTGGTCGGGGGTGTAGGAGGGCTGTGATTCTGACCTGAAAGAACAAACACAATATTATCAGATAAATGTTGTGTGTGATGAGTGTTGATGTACGCAGGTGTGTGTGTGTCTCACCTGTAGCGTGAGGATGATGCCCATCACCCAGCGGTGATCCCGCCGCCCCGCCGTGTGCCACCTCCAGGTGCAGACTCTTGTAATGTGATTGGCTGTGACTGACCTCACCCTCAGAGTGGGCGTCGGCCTCAGATCCGGATCCTAGTTTGCCGTTCTTGCGTCGACGTGGCTGGTATTTGTATTCGGGATAATCCTTCTTATGCTGTTTCCTCAAACGCTCGGCCTCTTCAATGAAAGGCCTCTTATCCGTCTCGTTCAGCAGTCTGAAAATAAACAAGAACTGTAAAAGAACGTATAAGAACTTCTGTACCACATGAGTCTCTTTAAATCATAATTTAATTCCATCTACAGAATATGACATCTGGCCTTCAGATTGCTGAATTGTTCAATTTGTTTCAGATTTCAGGCGTCCACCCTGTCCACCCCATCATCATCATCATCATCATCATCATCATCATCATGTGTGAGCGAGACACTTTTATTTTAAACACTCACTGCCTCATAAAAATAAACTATTCAACACAAATATACTGTGTGTGTGTGTGTGTGTGTGTGTGTGTGTGTGTGTGTGTGTGTGGTGTGTGTGTGTGTGTGTGTGTGTGTGTGTGTGTGTGTGTGTGTGTGTGTTTCCACAGCAGCTCCTGAAGGGATTTGTCCCTCTAATATGGTTTTCTGAAGGAATGATTATTTCAAGCCACTGCCCAGCTAACAGGAAACTTTTGGTAACGTTCTCTGCAATTCTCTTAAAACTCTCAAAGTTCTCAAAAATGTTCTTTTTTTAAAAGGAATATTTTAACAACATTAAATGTCATTGAGTTCCAAGAATAATGTTCGGTATGAAAACGTTGTAAAACATTCAGAAAAAATGTTTCACAACTTAATGTGACATTTCTGTTCTGAAAATTAATTCCTGTCGTTAAAAACTATTATTGTATGTATCTATGTATTGTTATTTTTTTGTGTAGGCCTATTTATGTAAAGCGCAGCATCACAACAGTAAGTGTTATATGCTCGTCTGATCCTGTGCTTATTTCTCACTATTGTTATTAGTGTTTTTTGTGAATGTCTTGTGTTCTCACCTCCAGAGTTTTCCGAGAGTTTTGCTGAGCTCGGCGTTGTGCAGGTGCGGATATTGATCCGCCAGTTTCCGGCGCGCGGCCTGCGCCCACACCATGAACGCGTTCATCGGCCGCTTCACGTGCGGCTTGTTCTTACTGCCCGAGTTCACGCGCACGGGCATGGGCACGAGAGTCCAGTCGTATCCGTTCAGCACCTGACTGACCGCCTCGCGGATGCCGATGGGAAAACGGTCGTCATCCTCGTCCGACTTCACCGAGACACTCGCGGAGGCTCCCGCCGCCTCCTCGCCCGACATCTGAGACTGCTGACCGGACAACGGGGAGTCCGCCCCGCCGGGAGCGCCCGAAGAGTGTCCGGGGGACATGGAGTGACCGTCCTCGGACACCCCGGGACTCATCTCCACCTCAGATAAACTGTGTTCCTCCGCCGACATCGCTCCTCTCTCGTAAGGTTCTGTCTGTACTCTTATGTTCTTCAATGGCACGTTATTTCACTCGCTCTTGGTTCTGTCACAACGAACCCATTCGCTGTCTTCCTCAGGATGAAGATGTGCTCCACAAAGACCTGCAAAACAATCCACACAAACGTCATGAGAAGATGACAGGTAGGTCTATGTATTACAACACAAAGGAAAATACATGAACAAAGTTTCAGTTTGCATTTACAAATATACAGGAGACAACCTCAGCGCTGTTCATAACTCAAACATCTCGAGAATAACATACACGTGTTGAGGAAAACACTGCGCCTTTGACTTTATTTACAATTCATGTGTTTTCCAGAGTGTGTGTGTGTGTGTGTGTGTGTGTGTGTGTGTGTGTGTGTGTGTGTGTGTGTGTGTGTGTGTGTGTGTGTGTGTGTGTGTGTGTTATTTTAGCTTCACTCCAGCTAACAGGCTACTGTTGAACCTCTGCTGGTTAGTTCAAGCTCCCGGGAGAGAAAGTGCTGGAATAATACCGGCTTCATTGCTGGATAAACACTGAGCTCTCGGCTGAATCACGCAGTGTTTGTGCACAAGAGACGACTCATAAACCTATAGAGCACATAGCCTACATGACCATGCGTTACACACAACATTCATGACACTGTTTCTTTCAGCAGAACCTACATGTTCTCTGTATATATGCTCGAGTGATCATTAAACATCAGTGTTTGTGTCTCATGAGAGAAATGCGACCCATCAAGACTTGAGTTACTGATGCCAGTCAGATCGGATCTCAACATCACTCTTAATTATAATCAGACACGGATGAGGTGATTGTGTCTGATTCTGTATCTTAATACTTTTCTTCTTTGGAGTAAATGCGTAAAGTTTCGTACAGAGCTTCAGATTAATAGTTTTATTCACACATGCACAGAGCGCCTCTGCGCTGTTTTCCGTGAAACTCGTTTCAGCACAAAAAGCGCTTGTTTCACTTCTCACAGTTCTGTACTGAAGCTCATTATTCGTGTTTCTGTCACTGCTCGATGTATGTCTTCAAATTTCATTTAGTCCGTCATTATTTCGACAAATGTGCCGGTTCATTCAGTAAGATCATAACGCCTGGCTTAGCAATAATTTGCCCCCAATTCCCACATGCCAAAACTTTCCCAAATGACACCGTTTCATTCAAACATTTCGACATTAATATCGTTTAAAATGTAACAACATCAGATTTACACTAGCTGGTGTTTAATGAAAATGACATGAGTGTTTATATCAGATCATGAACTCAATTTTATCTTGACGCAGAAGTTTTTCTTTCAAGTAATTATTTTAAATCTTTTGACTTTGAGGGCAATTACAATTAGTCAATATTTGTTTAAAATGTAGGTTACGTAACCTTTGGCATAAAAACTTTTATTAAAAACTTTCCATTATAAAATTGTCAAAATCGTCGTTTAACAGGCTGTCGTTTAAATTTTTTCAACTCTTAAAGATAAATCCAGCACGACTGTGATTTAAACATTCGCATAAATCTTTAAACATACACATTACGACACCAAGACGCTTTAAAGAGTGTTTTCCTCAAAACGCAGATGATTTTCCACTTCTGTATTATTTCACAAAGTCTTAAATCCATCTGTTATTCAGTGAGATTATTTCTTCTTTACAGTACTCGCGTAATCGTGTTACCAAACCTCAAACTACTACAGAAAACTCAAGCAAACTTTTCATGTAACTTGAAATTGTAAAAGTAGAAATATAAATCCGATGTAGTGTATTTTAATAATATAATTCCGTTCCGTTCAGTCGTTTTTCGACAGATTCCAGTGTCGTATATCCACACACAGTGTTATTGACGGAGAGAGAGAGAGAGAGAGAGAGAGAGAGAGAGAGGTAATAATGTCAAGCGTCTTACTGCACTAAAGCAGGTCGCCCGCCCAGCGCGAGAGTCCGTCCGTCGGTTCTGCCCCCTCGCTCGCGCTCTGAATGCCCCTCTGTGTCGCGCGCCGGGGCTTAAAGAGCCTCGTTGTGTGAAGAGAGAGAAAAAACCAATTCACGGAAAAAAACTCTTAAAGGAGCCCGTCGGGTCGAGCTCTGATTGGCTGCTCATTCTACCCGGTGGGCGTGATTTCTGCTGCAAATCAGTGGCAGTAATATTTGGCCTCGAGTGTAATTTAATCTTTATTTGCGATTTAAACATTTCAGTACATTTCTTCATATCTGCAAAGCTTCATATTCATGTGTTTCGAATGTTTGACAATTTCTTCATAATGTGCAATAAACAAAACTCTCAATCTGTGTATGCGTCAAGAAATTGGTCACATTTTTATTTCCTTCTTGTTTTATATATTTTATTACGTCTTATTTGTAGGCTATTCATTGTTCTTTTGTGTTCAATGAAACTGATCACACATCAGATGATTTTTCATATAGAATTTAAACTTGTTCACGTGGTTGTGTTTCCGCCATGTTTGACTCTTTTTCTTATGATTCTGTTTCTAACTGTCACAGTGTCACAGGGTTTTTTCCTCTGTTCTTTGAACTCTTTCCGATCACACTGGCCCGTTGTTGGACGGGTTGTGCCGCAGGGTAAAGTGAGGTTGACCCGCCAAGCGTCACAAACCTGTCAGCAGCGCCCGCGTCGGGCCATCGCACCTGCTGTGCGCGATCATGTCTTTATTCTTATTTGCCGCGGTGTGAAGTTGGAAAACATGTAGGCTACATTTTTTTATTTTCATTTTAGAAACTTTTAGAAATTATTGTAAGGTGAGGTGTCGTTTGTATAGCCTATAAGTCGTTATGTTGCTGAAAATGTCCTCCAGTAAACAACTTTACGCCCACTGTGCGCTAGAGGAACTCATTTGTAGTTTCTGATGAATCGTTGTATTTGACATAAGTTCACAGCGTGTGCGCGATGTACCAAGAGCGCGCATCAGGCCCGATGCGCCCCGCGCGCGCAGCGCTGGAATGATCTCGTGTCCTGTAATGTGTTAGTTTTATAATCGCATCAGCGTCACATAAAGACACAGAGAGCGCATTTAACACGTTTAAACAGAAAATACAGAAAGACGAGAAGAGAGGGAAACGACGGGCCAAACGCATACAAACACGCGCGCTGTTCTGGTCAACAATAACCTCTTGTATTGCCATCTCGCGACACCCCCCCACCAGCCAGGCCAAAAATCATTGCCTTTTTCATTATCCATGAATGTTGACTCTGATAAGAGGATCCTGACTATGAGAGCATCTCTGTGTCTCGGTCTCTCTCTTTCTTTGCGTCCTTTGTTTTATCTCAGGTGAATTGTAATCATGTGATCAAACGAGCACCCCCCTTCCATTACCCTCTTAAATGAAAAAATGAGGAACAAAAAGCAGTTCTGTGTATATAAAAAAAGAAAAGAAAAGAGAAAAGACGCGCGTCTGTCTTTCGAGCGTCTTTTTCTCCGTGTTCCTGCAAACCTACACATATAGAGGCAAAAGCGCGCGCAGCTCTATGGATGTATACGTGTCTCACTGCTCTCACCCGACACGGGTGTCCTGTCCTCCAGACCGGGGGGAACACGGACCCGGGGCCTGCTCGACACTTTCATGTGAGTTTTTTCCCTGTTGCTCTTGGAGAGGTTGGGAAAGACGCACAGGGAAGCGAGGAGACCACAGTTTGGAAAAACTGCCATATGTAGATGTATAGATGTAACTTTGTCTCCAAGCCTATATAGCCTACGTGCAGATCCACAGCTGTCGTTGTTTGCATTTCTGCGCGTTTCTCTCTCTCTTCTAGTCAATGACACGAGTGCTTTATTATTTATTATCTGACGGGTTTTCTCATTCATCGCGTTCAATTTTTTTTAGCATTTTAACTGAACTTAGTTAGGCCTATTTCTGTAAATGTAAATGTCTGTTTTTCTTTGTAAATATTTTAGCCTGTGATAGCTTATAATAAATGTATTTTTATATTATTAGCTTTAACAGTTTATCTATCAAACATTCGTTTGTCATAATTTCTTGTTCTAGAGAATGTTTTAAAAAACATTCAATTGGTAGCGTATTGTAAATAATACATTAATAATTCTACTCGATTATTAATACTGTTATTTGAGTCTTGCGATTTTTTTTCGTATTGATATGTAGTGATTGAATGTAACATATCGTATAATTAATTTATATCGAAATAAACTAAAACTGTAGTTTGTTTTTCTGTAAGTTTGCAGGTGCGCTGGATGCCTGTGCGCGTGACGCGTCATTAACTGAATTAATTATTAAACTATTATTATTAATCTATCGTCTTGATTTTCTAGCAATATTAATAAAAAACAATTAACCAAAGAATGCTTAAGATAATTAAATTTTAATAACTAGTATTATTATGATAAGTTTATATGTTTTTTATATGCATGTTGTTATTAGGCTATTATTATTCTAGTATTGCTGTTGTTGATTGAAGATGTGCTATTATATTAGAGTTGGTAAACTAAAAAAGATGATGGTAATTTTTCATAATCATAATTTGTTTGTTAAAATAATTCAATTACATTTTAATTTGTGTCACGCAACAGTTTTAAAACTAAACGATCCTAAACAGCTTAAAGAGAATTTTTAAATGACTGAATTATTGATGCGTCACTTCATGCGATAGAAATGATTTTATTAGAAATAATTTTATTATAATTAATTTAATGATAATAATAATTATTATCTCTGCAAATTCCTTATTTCATTAACAAGCGCGTGTGTGATATCGGTTAATGTTTGGCACATATTTTTAAATTGAATTGTAATCAGAATCGATCCAAAGTTTATTATAATTTACACAATTCGTGATTAAAACTTGTTTTTGTGCGCAAATGAATTCAGTATCAAGAGTTTCTGTAATTGTTGATGTTGAAGTTTTAGTGTTGACTGATGTGTAAATTCAGTTTGTATATACAGATTTATTTCTGTTTTTGTTCATTCTGTGAATGTAAAGAAAGTAAAGTTTGCTGTTAGCACAGAAGAGTTTAATACATTTCTGTTTATTTCACGTAATTCCGTTAGCGTGCGTGCGTGCGTGCGTGCGTGCGTGCGTGCGTGTGACTGTGGTGATGATGGTGATGGTGATGATGATGATGATGATGCTGTTAGAGACGGTCACAGAAGTGTCAGTAAAGATCCTCGTGGGTGCAGAGGTCAGAGGTCAATGTGAACAGGACATGGCTGTCTGAGCGCTCGTTCAGTGTCCGTGTGTGCGGTCAGATAGAAAGTTTCATGACAGAAAGTTGAGCAAACAAAACACATGAGAGTATTTCTCCTGCAGTGAGAATGAAGGCTTGCTGTAATGATGGAGAAAAGGTCCTGGACTCAGGTTTTCTCTATCATGATGTTTTTCTCTGAGCATGAGGTGGGCGGAGCCTCAGCATCACCTGACCATCACCTCAGATCTTAAGTCTGGTATGAGTCTCACCTGAAGCTCACTCTGAGACACTGAGAAATTACTATAGAACAGAAACACCAATTTTCTCTTCATTGATCCGTTTTATTAGCTGAATGTGGGCAGTTTTTGTCATTTCAAGGTTATTTCTGCTTTGGTGGAGGTTCTCAACAGGAGGGCCTCAGGATGACTTAAAACTTAAAATTAGACATAATGAGCATTTAAATAAACAACTAAAACCCAACATATTTCTTATTATTTATTCAATTATTGAATAAACACTTAACAGTTGAGCTCTAACATATTTTATTGGGTAGAAATGTAGAGTTTTGTAAGCGGGGGCTTTGAGCCTTGGAGTCAAAAAGGTTGAGAACCCCTGAGCTATGGTATGTTTATATGAATAAATCAAATCAAAGAATCAAATTTTGCGAATAAATCAAATGTTTTAATGAGAAAATCAATAGAAAAACCAGTCAGGTCTGCTAGTGTGTTTATTTTCTTTATTTGTAAATCTGATATTCCACATTTTTGTCTGATGAAATGTTTGCTCTTTATATATATTGAGAGTTTAGTTTAATAATCTTGTCAGGAGAAGAGTTTAATATCTGTGTGTTGTTCATTTAAGTCACACTTACGTTAGATTACACAATAGATCAACAAGTGCCAACAAATCACTGACAAAAATCACTTTTAATCTGCTGTTGTGAAGATGATTTTGTGTTTTAGTGGATTCATGAAGTTCACACACGCGTCCAAACACAAGAAAAAATATTTCTTCTAGACATCAATAGTGTTAAATGGAGAGCAAATTCTCATCTGCATCTCTTGAGGAAAATCTCACAACTGTAGGAGAACCAAAGTTGATAAATCTGTGAAAGAGAAGCAATAATGTTCTCTTCTGGACCGCAGGTGTTTCTCTCTGATGATGTTTTGTAGTCGGTCCAGTGACGTTCACATGAGATTTAAGCATCTGATGATGACGTGAGAATGTTAATGTGGTGAAACGGGTGACATTAAAATCCCCTCACGACTGTAACTCTTCTCTTCATTCTTCACATTCTGCCGCTGAATATTTTCCAGCTCATTAACATGTTATCATGTTCAGAGGGTTAATAAAATCATCCGGGGGTCCGTGACCCCTGCTGACCCCACGTCTCTCTTTTAATAAATCCATGCAGCTGCGTAACGCTTAAATAGGTCCTGCCCGGGATGAATCCTGCTTTTGTGTTCCTCTCTTTCTGCTGGTGGACGGGTGGCAGTTGTGTGGTGGGGGGGAAAGTTGGACAGGATTCCTCTGCAGCTGGGGAAGAATAGATGGAGAGAGAGAGAGAGAATGAATGCACCATTGTGTGGTCACTTCATATCTGCTCTGACTGCCTCCACCAAGAGTCCAGTTACTCCGATTGTGTTGAAGAAACATCTGAGGAAGCTGATATGGGCTTTCACAGGGTTTCATGAGACCTGCTTTTCAGGTATGCCTAAATCCTTCAGGAGCAGGTGTCGTCACCATAGAAACCACCCTCACCCCATCATTCCTGCTGCGCTCTCATCCAGAGACATCCAATAATATTGCTCACATGTTTCTCTTCTCATCGCTCACGAGACATGATGGAGTTCTCACTTGTGTTTTCTTCAAGTTAAAATGAAATGAGACTTTAAGTGTGTAAACACATGAAGAGTCTGGAGGTGGAAATTAATGGAGATTGTTGAGGTCAAATCATCTGAATGTGATGAGAAATGTTTGAGTTCATTTTGAGATCTTCAATAATATTGACTTTAGATTGCAGACGAGACAAATCTGAGCTCAGTTTGAGACATTGTTGACATCTCTTCTCCAAACTCCTGACAGATTTCTGACTCTTTTTCTCAGGAGAAATATCTGATGAGACTTAAGTTCTCAGTTAAATCTCATTGATGTGTAGGAGACAAAGATCTCATGTCCTCCTCTGTTGTGTCATATAAATACATGAATTCATTTAACAGATAGAATCAAGTGTTGATATTATTGAAGCTCTTTTGTAAATGTTATTATAATGTATTTGTGAACAATGAACATGGTCGTTTTCAGCATTTATTCATTATTTGTCAGTTTTAACGTATATGAATAAAAACATGAGCAATGAGGAGTAAATGCGGTTCAGTGCATGAACAAGTGAGATTTCAGCTCCTGGATGCTGATTGGTCTGTTCAGGTTTGCTGATGTCATCGTGATCGATCTGTTGTTTAGTAAACATGTTTCTTCTTCTGTTGATCATAATTGAGTTTCATTCCCAGACGTCTTTCAGATCTCATCTCTGTTTGTGTGTATGATCAGTGTGGTTTTATACGACTGTGTGTGCGGTGATGTAGACAGATGATGAAACTGACACACACACACACACACGCACAAACACACACACATGCACGAACACACACACGCACGAACACACACACACACACACATGCACGAACACACACACGCACGAACACACACATGCACGAACACACACACACACGAACACACACACGCACGAACACACACACACACACACACACACACACACACACACACACACACACACACACATTTTGCTCAAGTAGCTTCGTAGGTTTAATCTTTGTGTGTGTGTGTGTGTGTGTGTGTGTGTGGTGTTGTGTGTGTGTGTGTGTGTGTGTGTTCGTGCGTGTGTGTGTTCGTGTGTGTGTGTGTGTTTGTGCGTGGTGTGTGTGTGTGTGTGTGTGTGTGTGTGTGTGTGTGTGTTCGTGCGTGTGTGTGTGTGTGTTCGTGCGTGTGTGTGTGTGTTCGTGCGTGTGTGTGTGTTTGTGCGTGTGTGTGTGTGTGTGTGTTCGTGCGTGTGTGTGTGTTCGTGCGTGTGTGTGTGTTGTGTGGTGTGTGTGTGTGTGTGTGTGTGTGTGTGTGTGTGTGTTCGTGCGTGTGTGTGTGTTGTGTGTGTGTGTTGTGTGTGTGTGTGTGTGTGAGTGAGTGAGTGACGGGTGAGCAGAAGGTTACAGCAGGAATCTCATCTGTGGGTGAATTTGACTCACAGCTGATGAAATGCAGAAATGATGCTGAAGAATTCAGACGACAAAAGAGCCATTATCTCTCTCTCTCTCTCTCTCTCTCTCTCTCTCTCTCTCTCTCTCTCTCTCTCTCTCTCTCTCTCTCTCTCTCTCTCTCTCTCTCTCTCTCTCTCTCTCTCTCATGATGGTCTCATAAAGTTCTCCTCCCTCAGGCTGTGTCGGGCCTTGTGACTCTTGTCTTGTTTTGTAAGGTCACGCTGAATTGAGAAGCTCTGAGTTTCTCACACTGAAGATCAGATTCTGTCTGATTCTCATGCTTATATCTGACACTCACTTTATTAAATAAACACATTTCACATGTGTTTACATATCAAACACAAAAACAAATTCATTGTGTTCAGTGTGCTGGCAGTATATGTTACACCTAAAGCAGACTTTTACAAACTGATAAAAGAGATTATTTAGCCCCAAATATTAACATAGCATGTTTATGACATCAAGTTTATTTAATATGTTAATAAAACTGAAGTATATTTTTTTCAGGCAGTGATGTTCTGGTGTTTTGGGAAATAATGAAAATGTTTTGTGTGATCTGTGTTTGATCTTTATGATATTCACATCTATAGATACTGTATGACTGTGAGATATAAAGATTCTGTAAAGTTTGTTTAAATAAATGTCTTTATAGATCAAGACTCATGTTCACTCTGATGTCATTCACCTAAAGATAAAGAATATAGTTTTGAGATGACTGGGTGGTTGTTTGTACATTTATCTCATATAGTTCCCTAAGGATTGTTAGTTAAGACAACACAACACAACACAACACAACACAAGCATCAGATCTTCACATATAGTCATACAGAATGAAGTGAGTTGATGTGATGTGTTCAGCATCTGTAGATTTACAGGACTGTTCTGTATTGTGTGTTTGTGTGTGTGTGTGTGTTTGTGTGCGTGCGTGTTGTTGAGGAAGACTGTGGAAAGGCCGAGAGGAAGAGTGTGAGGCAGTAAAGAGTGAGTGACTTTCCAATCATGTGTTTTTCTGGGAACATTGAATTACAGCAGCGTGAGGAGGAGGGACGCTCAATGAAAGGAGCTGTTGTTGATGCCAGAGATGAACAGATGAAAGAGGAGAGAGAGAGAGAGAGAGAGAGAGAGAGAGAGAGAGAGAGACAGAGAGAGAGAGATAAGAAATCTTCTGTGACACACACACACACACACACACACACACACACACACACACACACGCGTGTATATTTTCTCATCTCTCTTCACACTTCTGTTGTTTCTGTAACTTTCTGAACACTTCAGGTAAAGTTGAGCATCATTGTGTGTGTGTGTGTGTGTGTGTGTGTGTGTGTGTGTGTGTGTGTGTGTGTGTGTGTGTGTGTGTGTGTTAGCTCCCTTCTGTTTTTAGTGTTAAAGTGAGATGATAGTGTTTATAACCAGCTGTGTTTAAGAAAACACACGTCCTCATAGATTTATGAGTGCACATGTAAACAATACAGAACAGAACACAAATACACTAAAATAAAACATCAACATGTATTAGTACAGTTGGACACAATATATTAGCCCCCTGGTAAATATGAGCAAAGAATTCTGTGAAAATAAATCTGTATTGTTTCTCCTTTTGATCTTTTATTTAAAATCACAAAAATCTGACATAAGACAAAACAACTGAAAGTGGGGTGAGATCACATTATGAAATAAAGGTTTTTCTTTAATACAATTATTAGCCCCCCAGAAATTCTTATGAGTAAAATATCTCAAGTATGTTACCATTGATATTTATATTTTCTGAGCACATCAATGTGACTAGAAACATGATGTTGTCCAGTCATGACTTCTTGTTGCACATGACAATAAATATTAATAACACAAAGCCCAAACCCCCTAAATCTTTCATCACGATGAGTAAAACTAAAGAATATAGTTCTGATGTGCAGCAAAAGATTGTTGAGATACACAAAATATAGAAAGTGGATTTAAAACTAAATGGTTAAAACAATACAAATTCCTATTTCCAACATCAGGGCAATAATGAAGAAGTTTTAATGGAGATGTTGTGAATCTGAAAGAGGATGTGTGTCTATATTGTTTTAATGCACAGCAAAGAGACCAAAAACTCTTCAAATATCACAGATGAAGAATTACAGAAATCTGTTTATTTTAGTGTCACAAAAAATCAAATAAAGGAAAACTGTACCTCCATTAGCACAAGTTGTTTGGGTCACTGTTAAAGAAACAAATCTTCTGTTCTCATGAAAAAACAAACTCCACAATATTAATCTGCTATACTGGAACTTAAAACAGGACTGAAGTCTATGATCATATGAAATGAAAAATAGGTTTTTGGTAGCAAGAACACAAGATGAGTTTGGTGCACACAGGGATAAAAAGTGCCTCATGTCCACAGTTAAATATATCATCAGATCTTCATTGTTGTGGATCTACATTTATATCAGAGGACCTGAACATCTCTTCAGATACATGAAATCATGGATTATATCAAATAACAACAGATTAAAAAAATCAAAACCTGACTTGTTTTTCTAGAAATCTTATAATGAGTGACATTTAAAAGAATCTAGAGAATTCTGTACAGAGGAATAAACTCAGATGACTCTCAATGTGTTCTCAAACCACATCAGACGTAATAGAGAAGATTCAGAGCTGTTTGTTGTGCAAATGGAAGCAGCAAAAATAATTAAATGAAAGAGCGCTAATAATTGTGGCCAGTGTGTATTAGAGAAAAACATTTATTTCATAATGTGATCTCACCTCACTTTCAATTGTTTTACTTCAATGAAACATTTCATTTTTGTGATTTTTTTTAAAAATCAAAAGGAGAAACAATACAGAAAATTCATCATTCTCTGCTCATATTTATGACTGCAACTGTAAGAATCTGTAGTTGATGTTGGTTGTGTGTGTGTCTGTGTGTGTGTGTGTGTGTGTGTGTGTGTGTCTGTGCGTGCGTGCGTGCGTGCGTGCGTGCGTGCGTTTGAGTTGTGTTAGAGTTTTCACATCTGAATATAACAAACGTGATTTAATCATTCAGCAGATTCTTTTATTTAAAATGATTGTGAAATGGGGAAACACACAAGTGAACACAAGAAACATAAGTTGTGTAAAAGAGTTGTGTAGAGTTTACATTCATTAAACCCATGAAGTGCTGCTCAGATGAGAACATGACCTGAACATCACAGCAGAATTCATGCACTAAATGAAATGTGGGGTCGTTGGGGGGGTGCGGCAGGAAGCAAA
The DNA here is from genome assembly GCA_026939265.1 of Oreonectes daqikongensis. Classification (NCBI taxonomy): domain Eukaryota; kingdom Metazoa; phylum Chordata; class Actinopteri; order Cypriniformes; family Nemacheilidae; genus Oreonectes; species Oreonectes daqikongensis. The sequence goes on from JAOTQM010000676.1 coordinate 46,085, forward strand.
GTTTGGGAAAAAACGAGATGAAGGATAAAGAGACGGATGGAAAGAAACGGGGGGAGAGAAGAGATGAGAGTGACATAATTAGCAGTGCAGGGGGCAGTAAACTCAAACAATGCCCCTCTGTTACTGCCCCACACAATACTGCACTATCACTTACATCAGCGCTCGCTCTCTCTCTCTCTCTCTCTCTCTCTCTCTCTCTCTCTCTCGCTCTCTCTCTCTCTCTCTCTCTCTCTCTCTCTCTCTCTCTCTCTCTCTCTCTCTCTCTCTCTCTCTCTCTCTCTCTCTCTCTCTCTCTCCTCTCGCTCTCTCTCTCTCTCTCTCTCTCTCGCTCTCTCTCTCTCTCTCTCTCTCTCTCTCTCTCTCTCTCTCTCTCTCTCTCTCTCTCTCTCTCTCTCTCTCTCTCTCTCTCTCTCTCTCTCTCTCTCTCTGTATTTGACAAATGTTTTTATGAGAAACGATGAAGAAATGGACATTTTCTCTTCATCTGGTCATTGTGACTCTTAAAATGTTAAACAGGTGTAAAACCTCCAAGTGTCAAATACTGAATTATTGACTATATGATCATGTGTGTAGTGTTAATATGATGTCACAGTTATTATGATTATTGTCAATATTAGTATGTTTAGACTTCACTTATCTCAACCTGAACTTTAGTTGATTTATTTAACAGAAACTAACTGCAATAACATCACAGATTTCATCAGATGTATTGTGATTTATTTAGTGATGTCAACACAAACTCAGTAGTTCTAGTGGTTTAGTTTGTGTTAAATAAAAATCCTGCGTGTAACTTCAGATGATGTGCTGAGCGGTTGATGAAACACATTACATGTATTCAGGTGCTGAGATTACAGTATAACCTCTTAACTTCATCTGAAAAGACTGTAAATGTGGACCAAAGCGTCTGTGATATCTTCAGTTTTCTCCATAATTCTCTTTGTAAAGTTCATAACATCCAGAGGATTTTCTGTTTGACATCAAACACACTGACAGTGTAACACATTACAGTGACCAGCAGAGGGAGACAGTGACTCAATCAAGAGCTCTGTGCGCGTGCGCGTGTTATCTTTCACTCATTGCCTGAGCGATTATAAATCAGATCATCATACGTTCAGACACAGTTCAGTGTAAAGATTTATTTGAATAAATCTGAAGAATGTAAAGTGCATTTCAGTCTGGAATCATCAGGACCATCAGAACAACAGTAAAACAAATTCACATCTCTTCATTTCAACTCTCAAAGAGTAAAAGTGCATCTTCACACATCACAATATTCTCTCTCTCTCTCTCTCTCTCACACACACACACACACACACACACACACACACACACACACACACACCCTTTGTAAACGGAGGACAAACACAACCCAGTTGAGTTTAGTCACCATCAGTAAACACAGTAGCGTTTCCTTCATGTGCAACACGCTTCATGTTAAAGAAAAGAACTCAAGACATGCAAACATGTTTCAAGACATGCAAACATGTGTCACAGCATTTGCATTGGAAAAGTTGTGTGAAAGTTAAAGTGTATAACTGTAGAATTCAGATATTCATCATGTCTCAGTTACTGTAGCTATGAGTTTAACATGTTTGAACTCATACGTCAGCTGCTTTATTATTATAATGTTATTATATTTGATCTTTGCAAGAGAATACAAACATACATAAATGTATCTTAAGGAGAATGTTATTGCTCAGATGTTTGCTCTTTCAGAGCTCAGAGGATTTGAGGATTCGTTTAAGTCTCGGATGTTTCTCCTCCGCATTTGTTGTTGTCTCAAAATGCACACAAGTAATGTTTTTAGTAAGGTATGTGTGTTAAAACTACTTAAATTTCCCAATTAAACTAAGACCTAGTCCAGGTTTAAGATAATGTCTGTCTGGGAAACCAGCCCATGAAGAGTCTGGAAGTGGAAATGAATGGAGATTGTTGAGATCAAATCATCTGGATGTGATGAGAAATGTTTGAGTTCATATTGAGATCTTCAATAATATTGACTTGACAAATCTGAGCTCACTTTGAGACATTGACATCTCTTCTGAAACTTTAATGGAGATATTTGAGAGATTTCTGACTCTTGTTCTCAGGAGAAATATCTTGATTTCTTGGGAAGCACTGCCATGGAAATAAACATGTTAACTAAATTAACTTCAGTTCATCTTTCCAGCAGCTTATAGTGTTTAACACATTGTGAATCCTCTGAAACTGCATCAGATCTCAGATTCACTCTTGTATGTCAGTGGGTCGAGGGGTATTGCAGTTTTTAAAATGTCAAACTCAATTTGGTCGTCCATATCTAACACACACAGCACATTAGTGCCAGACGAGTCCTGGAACATCTTGTGAAAATCCCCTTCATCCCGTGATCCCTCGTCCTCTCCGGCACACAGCGCCACTTCATTCTCATAGCAGAAGGCGCTGGGTGAATGTGAACGGCTTTTGCTCGCAGGCGTCTCCGATCGATGCTCCGTGACTTCATTCAGCTCTTTAGCGCTGCAGGCGGGTGTGGACGGCACCTCGTAGGTTTTATGGAAGCGGCCGTAATCCACCCGGTAGCGGTCGCGGTCCTCAAAGATAACCGGCTCGAAGCGCTGACCCCACAGTATCTCCCGTGAAAGATAGGAACTCCGAGCCTGCGTGGTCATGGCCGTGGCCTCCACCATCCCCTCCAGAATCACCACGATCTCGAAATCCTCCGACTCCAGATCCGCGCGGCTCATTCCCCAGAGCGGCGAGTCTTCATCGATCTCATGCACGATGACCAGAGGAGACACGAGGAAGAGTCTGTCGGTGCCGTCGTCGTAGCCCACGTTGAGATCGGTCTGCTCCAGTGGGATGAACTCGCCCTCCGCCGTGACGTACGGCCGTATGAGCTGAGCGCGCACGTGAGCTTCCACGATGTGACTCCTCCGCAGGTTCCCCACGCGCCACATCAAACACAGCTTCCTGTCCCGCAGCGCCACCACGGCATTCTGAGAGAAGAGTAACGTCTGGTTCCTCTTCTTGGGTCGTGCCATCTTGGCCATGATGGTGCCGATCGTGAACGAGTCGACGATGCAGCCGACGATGGACTGAAGCACCACCGTCATGATGGCTCCTGGACATTCCTCCGTGACGCAGCGCCAGCCGTAACCGATCGTGGTCTGAGTCTCGATGGAGAAGAGAAACGCTCCCACGAAACCCTCCACGTGCAGCAGACACGGCTTGCGTCCGCCGGGATCTTTCTCAAAGTCTCCGTGAGCCAGAGACACGCTGTAGAAGATCAAAGCGAAGACGAGCCACGACACCAGCGAGGTGGAGCAGAAGACCAACAGCAGGTACCTCCAGCGGATGTCCACGCATGTGGTGAAGATGTCGGCCATGAAGCGCCGCGGCTTGTCGTCCATGTTGGAGAAGATGATGTTGCATTGGCCGTTTTTCTTCACGAATCGGCTTCGCGGTCGACCCCTGCCGGCGGTGAACACCTTTCCGTTGTGTTCGGATCCCATTCCTGCACTCATTCCCTCTCCTCCTGAGCTTACAACGCTGGCGGAAGACCGTAGCCGGCCGGAGCTGTGGCCATTGTGAAGACGCTCCTCGTCTGGAGACGCGATACTGTACCTGAGAAAAACAAACACAATGTCTTGATCACACTTCAGACAAACACCTACAAATCAAATCTGTTCGTGAGTGTTTCTTCAGTGGAACACAACAGAAGATATTTGGAGAAATGTGTCAGTGGTTTTGTGTTCATACAATGGAAGTCAAGGGAGTTCGGTGTTGTTTGATGATCAACATTCTTCAAAATATCTTCTGTTGTGTTCTGAAGAAGAAATGATGAGAGTGAACTGTCCCTTTAAGAATGAGACTCGATTCAGAAAGAAAAAATTGATGCAGAACTTGACTGGTCTGCATAAAACCAAGTCCTGAACCCAGCTGAACACATTTGGTGTCATTTTAAATGCAGACTTTGAGCAAAGAACTCATCATCAAACACCAATGACTTGTGCACAGGAGTCGTCATTTTAGGACAGAAAAAAGGCTTTTGAAACAGTTTTAAATGGCATTGTAAGGAATTTTGTTTCCATCTCTGTTGCAACAGTTTTGGAAGCAACTTTTTTCCGTTACAAATTGGCTGAACTCCTGTGCACAAGTCATTGGTGTTTGGTGATGAGTTTTTTGCTCAAAGTCTGCATTTAAAATGACACCAAATGTGTTCAGCTGGGTTCAGGACTTGGTTTTATGCAGACCAGTCAAGTTCTTCCACACTGACTGAATCAATGATTTCTTTCTGAATCTTGTCTCATACACAGAGACATTGTCATGATGGGATAGAAAAGCGCTCTTCACAAACTGTTGCTATTAAATTACAAGCACACAGTTCCATATGGCCAATACTTTTGGCAATATAGTGTATATACTCTATGGTGGATTATGTTCTCACTTCAGGTATGGTCAAAGAGTAAAATACCAAGAGGCAAAACTCAATAGAAAGTTCCAATTAACAGCAGCAGCCAGTAGCGGCCCTGCACTTCCGCCATTTTGGGGTGAAAGTGACTCAGCAGTTCAATTACTTTTCGAGTTAAACATACAAAATCTTTGAAAACATAAGATCATGTTAATTTTATGTTTACTCTGTGTTCCCCATTACATTTGTCATGAAAACGGATGCAAAACAATTGATGAGTGTTATGTATTTAGAATCATTCAATAAGGTCAAATAGACCCCAAGCGTAATAAGAGGTTCTTGTTTAGGCTATTTTGGTGGTGTATGATCCTTATAAGGAGTAACTGTGTCTGTCGTCTTGAGCAGGAAAAGAGATTCAGGTGTGAGGATTATTCAGGAAGGTGAGTTGTGTTTAACAGGATTGCGGTCAGTGCCGGTTTAAGGATTATAAACTGAATCTCTCTCTCTCTCTCTCTCTCTCTCTCTCACATGCATCATTTATTGTGCATACACAAGATAGTTGTAGTGTAACTGATGCAAACCTTAGCACACATCTTAAAAACAAACAGACAACTTCTTTAAAATGACATGATATGACATTATTTATCATTTTACATGACATTAAATGAGCAACACGCACCCACACGCGCGCACACACACACACACACACACACACACACACACACCTGTTGGCTCTGTTGCTTCCCATCGCTGTGTGTGATGTTCACAGTGTTTGTGAGCCGTGACGGGACAGAATGAAGATTTTCATTTACACAGAAAGATTCAACATTATCCTGACAGACAACACAAACAAAAACACAAACACATCAGAATGTGATGATGATGATGATGATGATGTACACAAAAAATCATTTATGTGTAATCCTTTAATGGTGAACACTGCAAATATTTTTAATACAACAAAAACTAAAACAATATCTTTCAAATATATAGCAAAAATCTGTAACTGTAGTAAACTATATATGTAGACATTGCAAAATCATTCAATAAAAACATAAGTGTTGTAGATGAACATCCACTTCACTCGACATGTTTTCAGCTTTAGAATATTTTCTTACAGTTTCACAGAAATGATCCAAATGATTTAATTCACTCTGTGAACGAATTGTGAATCGATTCAGATTGTTTGACAAGTGGTGTGTTTTAAATGGGATATATGGCTTCTGAAGGGCACTTTGGAGTGAAAACAATCATGGCCGCCATATTGAAGGATCGTTTTTCATAACTGTCCACTTCAAAGGGTCCTTCAGAATGAATGATTTTTAAGGGTACAACTGATGGACACTTTGATTCTTTCTGCAGAAAGTGTGGCAACTTTGGCTTTGTGTGGCAACAGCGCCTCCTTATGGGCACGAGATGATGATGCAGAAGAGCCCCAGCTAGCACACGTACATCTGTAAGACGTCTGCTGGAGATCTGGAAAACCTCTGCTAAACATCTAAGAAAGAGCAGTTTTACATCCATTCTAAATCATAAACATCTCACAGATGTCTATTAAATGTCTATATGACATCTGACAGCAGACGTCTCCGAGACGTATTGCAGATGAGCAAACTATGTCTTGCAGATGTATGTGTGCTATCAGGATCACTTCAAGAAACAGTTGTTTGTATAAACATAACATATACTTCACTGTCTGACAGTGAGAACACATGCGATTCAACAGCGTTTCACTCATGATGAGTTTATGGAAGACGTCATCATCACGCTTAAGCATTCTTGGAGGTACCAAGAGTAAGTTTTTCATTTAATTTATTCTCAGTGTCACGTGTGGAGTAATGCGTCTTGAGAATCTTCATGTGACCACAGCAGGTGGAGGATTGTGGGATTGACAGATGTCAGCACGACAGACGCATGTGATTCAATAACTTCTTTACAATGAAAATAGATTTAACCTTTGTTACACACACACACACGCACACACACACACGCACACACACACACACACAATCCACACTGTGCGCACATGTGTGAAGAAGATGATATCATTTCTAACTCTTAATCTATGAAATGATGCTGAAATAATCTCTTCATAAGGAATAAGAAATCAAATGAAACCCTCTTGATTTCAGCGCTAAAGAAAACGACACAATAATAAAAAACGTTTCTTTTGGTTTGTTACGGCCTAATATTGAGTTTGCACAATGTTTTTGTACAGACAGAAGCAGTGTTTCTACAGTGGTTGTTGTGTCAGATATATTAGTTTTTTATTTATTAGTGTTAGTATAGAAACACATTAAAGTTTCATTGATTGAACGATTTCCACTGGAAACTCAACGGGTCAAACAACGAGAGCACGCGCGCACGCGCTTTATCATCGCGACACATTCAGATGCGCGTGACCCGCAGGTGTATTTCTACACGCGGTAAATCCGCTAAAGCTCCAGATGCGGCGCGTGATGTCAAACAGATTATAATCTCTTCTCATTACAACACCACATTTCTTTCCTTTGTGCTTCATCCTCTCATCTGTTCATCTTTCATAACTGTTTGCCTAAAATAAAGCGTTAAGTTTACACGTCATGTATAGCTAACAGTGTTCCCACAATGGTTTCTAAAATCATGCAACTATGGTGACCAGCTATTAATAATGGTTTTGCTACAGTAAGATTACCATGATATTTGTAGTAAAAATTGGTGGGCCTAGGCTATACAAATGATAATAAATCCGCCATAACGTGTTTAATAAAATGCTTTACCTGGCGAAACAAAATATTTCAATACCAGTTATATCTCCACCCAAAAACAGTGAAAGTATTTCACATAGTTTTAAGAATCAACACAAACTTCCTTTAACAGTCTGCTGGTGCTGAAAAATGAATTGACACGTCACGTCACAAACTTTTTGAAAATGATGAGAAATTACCCACCTAATGAAAAGGAAAGTCTTTATTCTTTAAACGACGTCATGTCCATCTTTCCTCATAATTTCATAATTTCTTTGACTTTCAGCGGGTTTATTCCTCCGGTCTCTCCGGTTTGACTTTACTGGCGCATAATCTCCGAGCGCACGCGCTCCTCATCCCGCGGTCTCGCGCTCATGTGGGTGAGGAGGAGGAAGATGATGCGAGTCTGTCATTGCGATTATATTCACTACAGACTGATGGCAAGAGAAATTCCCCTTGAATCCAGTTCACTTCATACATCAACTTTACTCGATTTTATTGTAGTAAAAGTCTTTTTGCCAGATTTGTCATTATACAGCAATGTAGACTGTCATGATTTTACTGCAAAAACCATTATTAAACCATGTTTGATATTAGTAAGGGTTCACAAATACAATACCTTAAGAACTGTTTTATTTTTATCTTCCTATAAGCGTAAAGTGTTTCTGTTGTTTTTGGACAGATTTCTGATCTGGAGAGATTTTGAGTTCATAGTTTCTATGGATACGTGTGTGAATTCTTGTGAATGAGGAGGTGGGGGGGACATGACAGCTGTGGAGTGACAGTGGGTGTGTGTGGGGGTGCACAAACAGAGAAAATAAAGACATATTAATGTAAGAAACATAATCATACAACATTACATTACAGTAGGCTATATTTATTCATTTAGCAGACGCTTTTATCCAAAGCGACTTACAAGTAGGAGAGCATAAAACATTTTGTACTGATACAAGGTCATGTTATATATGAGGATTAAGCTGAAGTAAGCAAGGGAGAAAATGAACAACATGAAAGAATTTTTTGGTTTTTTAGACAAAACATACAGTTCATGGTTAGTCAGATAGATGCGGAATGAGTTGTAATCCAGATGATTTTTTTTTACCTTCAAAATCCTTCATGGCATCTGTTGGCACAACTTAAGTTGTTGCATTGGTGCAAGTCAAAAATGTCATTTTTATGATTTAATTAAAACTTTTAAGTGTCAAACTCTATTTTGTTACGTGCTGACCTAATAATGTTAAAAATTATACTTTAACTTAATATTGTCTTAACTTAAATATATGTGTTTGTTTGTCTGTTTGTTTACAACAATATTTAAGTTACACAAAGTTATCCTAACGTGTCAGATTTTTCAAAAGCTGAAAATAAATTTGTTCACCATGTTCAATCATTTAACTTGATAATGTTGAGGCTACATGAATGATGTTATATTAAAGTAATATTGCTGAGGTACCCAGTTCCCATCATGCTTTGCATGAAAGTAGATGATGAGAGTAAATATAGAAATAAAGTGTTTTTTTATGGCGTTCCATCAGCATGAGACATAATAATGTTTAATGTTTTATTCTCTTGCATTTAAAGAGGTTTTGGTTATGTTGGTGGTTTTAAGATGTTACCATTGTCCTGAAGGATAGAGTTTGCTTAGGTTAGACTCAAAGAGAATCAGCATAAATGCTGTTTTACAAAATGGCATTTCATTGAAGTTCATCTTGCTTTTAATTTGCGTTGAGAATTGTGTAAAAAAATGGGATGATTTTTGGTTTGTTCAATCAGTGTCTATGATTAAAAAGTAAATAAAAAAAATAGTTGGAACAACTTAATAATTTCAATAATGAACAAGATGATTTAAGTTGGTGTTCCTTAAAATGAAGAGAAAATGGTCTGTTTAACTTAATATAGTTTGATGAACTTAATTTTGTTAGAAGTTGTCACAACCCAAAAATATTGATGCAAACTCTTTTTTAGTTTTTTTGTTGGGTCTACACAATATTTGTGAAATTAAAAGTCTGTTAATTTTTGAATATCCATTCTTTGTTAATTTTACCTGCTGTAACAGACAGACAGACAGGTGATGCTCTTAGATTCATATAGGATATGACCTATATCACACACACACACGCACGCACACACACACACACACACACACACACACACGCACGCACGCACGCACGCACACACACACACACACACTCATTAGACAGAGGTCATACTTAAAGTTTGATTCTCACACATGTGTGTATTGTTTGAATGTATTTTGATAGTTTTTGTGTATGTGAGTTCTGCAAGCAGTTGTGTTATGGAGTTATGTAAGGAAAACCCTTTGCTAACTTCTTCATTTGATCCCAAATGTCACACTGACTTTACATGAAGTACTCAGTCAACCAAACACACAAGCTCAACATTCACACTGAATCCTTCAATACAAACACAACATTATTTCAACATTCACTCTTATTTGTGTAAACACAAAATAAAAGAATATCACACAAACACCTGTTTAACATCATCGGTTTATGTTGTGTATGAAAATGGCCACACTGTTAACGGAATGCTTTCGACAAATACACATATTATTTTGTGAAATGCTACAAATTATTCTTGAGATTCTAAAATGTGTAACTCTTTCTTTACACTACAGGCATCTGCTGTAAAACATGAATGGGTTACTGTCCTCTAGAAGAAAACACACACACACCAAATTGTGCAAACTTCTTGCAAATCTCATCAGTATTGTGCAGTAAAGAGTGAGATTAGTGTGGCGTGATTCTCCTTTAAATGCGCGCGCCGCGGGGGGTGTGACGCGCTGTCGTGTACGCGCTCGGAGAGGAAACCCGGATCCTGGATTCGGACCCTAAGCCACGTCACACATCATCGAGAGAGAGAGAGAGAGAGAGAGAGAGAAACAGATGCAATTATAACATTATGATTATTAAAATTATTATTATGTGATATTACAGACGTGCAGATTTAATATCGACCGTGTGAATGTGACGCGCATGCGCCGCATGACAAACATCTGATCTGATCTGATCTAAGAACAGCTGCACAACTCTTCTGTTTCATCTTTCTGTTTTTATTTGGACTATTCAACGATAAAATGAACATCTTCCGTCTGTCAGGAGATCTTTGTCATTTGGTGGCGATTATTATTCTCTTCCTGAAGATCTGGAGGTCCAAATCATGCGCAGGTAACTTACACAAAAATAAACTCACAAATATACACAAACTCACAATTTATATTAAAACAAACTCTTACACACAGAACATAATGACTGATTTTAATGTAAAACAGGGCTTTTCACTCATTCATGTAGAGAACGTTGAATGAAAAAGCTGTCAAGCGTTTTTTTTAAATAATTTATTCACATAAAACATAAACGTGATTGACGAGTGAAATGACACAAATGACCAAAGAAACAGAAAACAGAAACTCTTGAGAGATTCGTGAAAATGTGCAGAAGTTTAGTGTTTACGTGGCACATGCAGCTGATTCTGGACCGCACGCACACGCACGCACGCACGCACACACACACACACACACACACACACACACACACACACACACACACACACACACACAGTGTTCTAATGCACACTAACAGTAACATACAGTATATATATTCAGGTGTGTGTGTTTGTGTTTCAGGTATTTCAGGGAAGTCTCAAGTGTTGTTTGCTCTGGTCTTCACCACCAGATATCTGGACCTGTTCACATCCTTTATCTCCATCTATAACACTGTCATGAAGGTAAACACACACACACACACACACACACACACAGTTGTGTGTGAACTGGTTCATTCAGTTGTTTGCACATCATTATTATTCTGACAGTTGATCTCATAGATTATTTACATTTATTCATTTGACAGACGCTTTTATCCAGAGCAACTTAAAATTGAGGAAAACAGCAAGTGATTCGTCTAAGTAAGCAATATTCACGAGAAGTGCTAGTAATACAAAGTTTCAGATACAACGTCAAGATAGTATAAGCAAGTATATAGAGAACATTAGGAAAGATAAGTTTTTTTTAAAAAGATGCTCACGGAAGAGGTGGGTTTTCTGGATTATTGTTTATTTAAACTCATGCAGAAGTCCTGATAGTGTGTGTGTGTGTATTGTATGCAGGTGGTGTATTTGGCTTTGGCGTATGCCACCGTCAGTCTGATCTACATGCGCTTCAGGAACTCGTATGACTCTGAGAGCGACTCGTTCAGGGTGGAGTTTCTGCTGGTTCCTGTAGCCGGTCTGTCATTTCTGGAGAACTACGCCTTCACTCCTCTCGAGGTGAAGCTCATCTGTCTGTTATTACAAACTCATGACATAAATATTGGATTCACAAAACGTTCCTTAAAAGAGAACTCATTTAAGGAAAAATGTGTTTCCGGAAAAACCTATTTTTCCTCGAGATTCATCTCAAATTCTCAAAACATTGCTTGTGTTGTGTGTGTAGATTCTGTGGACGTTCTCCATCTATCTGGAGTCTGTGGCCATTCTGCCTCAGTTGTTCATGATCACTAAGACGGGTGAAGCCGAGTCCATCACCTCACACTATCTGTTCTTCCTGGGTCTGTATCGAGTGCTTTATCTGGCTAACTGGGTCTGGCGTTATCATGTGGAGGGATTCTTCGACCAGATCGCTGTGGTGTCTGGTGTGGTTCAGACCATCTTCTACTGTGATTTCTTCTATCTGTTCTTCACCAGAGGTCAGCACAATTCACTCATGATCGTCTCTCAGTATTAAAACATACAAGACATCACAATGTTTATTGATTGTGTTGTTTTTCTCTTCAGTGATCAGAGGAAGTGGAAAGATGTCTCTGCCAATGCCAGTGTGAGATTTTGAAACGGACCGTTAGGCCACACCTCCATCATGACATCACCGCCCGCAGCCGTCTTCCTCTGTGATGTTGTTTTGTTTAACTACACACATCAGTTGTGGTGTGATGGTGCCTTACGTGATCAGATGACTGCTGGATGCGCATTTTACACATCTGATGCCTTAATCTTTATATTCAAGAAGAGTGTGTATGTGTGCGTGCGCACGTGCGTGTGTGTCTGACGCTTTCTCTGTGTGTGTATGTACGTATGTGTGTGTGTGTGTGTGCGTGTGTGCGTGCGTGCGCGCGCGTGTGTGTGTGAAACACTCCTTATGTTGTTGTATTACAGTTTTTCTTTGACTCTTTGTGTTTTTCAGTATGATTTTGTCATGATGTGATGTTTGTGTGTTTTGTTATTGTACTTTAATCAATTTTAATGAATCTGATTGAAGCCCCTCGTTTTGATAAAGTGTCTTTTATAAAACATGTCAATAAAGAGAGAGAGAAAAATCTGCTCTGAACAGATGTGTGTCATCTTCATCTCTCTCTCACACACACACACATGCACATGTCTTTATTTTTATAGAAGTCTTCATCTTTGTGTGAGTTTGTTGATGTTTGTTTGTTTGTTAGTTCAGGAATGTTTTCTTGTGTTTGTGCAGTACTTTCACTCCCTCTCTGATGGCGCCGCCCATCACTTTAGTAGCAGTTGTGATTGACAGGGGTGTGGAAGCGATGGCCGCCGCCCGCTGTACGGCTTTCACCTTCTTCCCTTTGCCCTTGCCCTTCTCCATCACACCGGACGCCTCCATCGCCCCGCGACCTGCAGCGGTGACCAGCTCGTACCAGAACAGACGCTCCGCCCTCTTCCTCACCTCCTCTTCGTCCCGACCTCCTCGCTCCGCCCCCTCCTCTCCGTCCTCTCCCAGAATCCTCCTCTGTATGTGCCGTATGGTGGTCTCGGCCTGCAGGAGCATGTCGACGGTGTAACACCTCCCTTCATTTTTCTGGATGAGCAGATCGGTCTTCTTCAACAGTTCGGTGACCTGCGACCTCTCCTCATGACCTCTAGTGTTCTCAAACACGTGGCGGCCACCAGCGCACTCCCGCGCAAACTGCCACAATTCCTCACTCTCCTTCAGGAAGTCATCCACGGGTTTCTCTCTCAGCGCGTCGCCCCAGGTGATTAGAACAAGTGTGTGTCTGAGGAACTGAGGTCCGAACACGGTGCTGAACCAGTCCAGACCGGATCTCTGCTCCTGGGTTTGTCTGCAGGGTCTCAACACCAGCAGAAAGACGTGCGGCCCGGGTTCTGCCAGCTTCACGCTCCCGCTCAGCTCCGCACGGATCTCGTCTGGGGTCAGACACGTGTGGAAGAAGCCCGGAGTGTCAATCACCTCCAGTCTCCGCCCCTCCACCACTCCCCCTGCTCGCTGGCATTGACCGGTGACGGACACGGGCGACACATCCGTCCGGAAGGCGTCTCGACCCAGAATAGTGTTTCCAGCAGAACTCCTGCCAGAACCCGTCTGACCCAACAGAACCATCCTGACTTCAGCAGAACCGCCTGACATCACAAACCACATCAACACGTCATCATTCACATCATGAGCTTTCCTTTTTAAATATCTATACCAGAATATAGATATAAAGCTTTATATTTTATATTTATTATATTATCATTATAAGTAGAAGAAACCTGTCATGTTAAAATGTCACATCTGTGTTCTTGTGTAAGGACATGACATCAGTGTAAGAGTGCTGATGATAACATCTGCTGACATTCATACAGGACTATTATACATCAGTATTCATGATTGTACATTATTATTAGTTATTTTGTTTATTATTATTATTATTATTGCAGTAAGGTTTTATTTGTACTCACCAGCAGCTGATGGCTCGTCTGTCTCCGCCATATTCTCACAGACTGAGATTTAAAGAGACAAACCCTCAAAATATACCACACAAAAAATGCGTGTTATTAATGCGTTTTATGCGTTCTATGTCAGCATTATATTTTCCTTTTTAAAACTCTGCCCTCCGAACAAGTATAACGAGAGAAAAGTAATAACAAAAGATTCAATCACTTTGCGTGTGATCTGTAGTTTAATCTGTATATGGTTATTAATCATCCTGCTTTGTATGACTATTATTACATGTATGAACTAAAACAACTTACTGTAAATCTATCCTCTGTATGTTTCCATAAACAAGCATTCTCACAGAAATAATAAACGCTTAATATTGACTCTCTTCATTCATCATCATGAGGTACTACAGGATTAAACCACACACACGTGATCTGATGACGTCACCTGCTGGTGAAGAGTTACGTTACAACACTGTACCACCCAGACACACAAATACACAATCTCATCACTACTGAACACTTTATTCTTTAAACATTTAGGGTAAAGTTTTTAAAACAAGAGAGACAGAAAGAGAACTCAGCTCGATGATAGACCACCGGGGGATGCAAATTATGCAAATAAATATTTTGTATTTTTCAAAACAATGTGTTGTTTAAAACAAACATAACAAATGCTGGTCGTTCTTATATGTGATTGGTTAAGGTTTCCTCGCTGTGATTGGTCAGATTGAGCCACCGACGCAGAGCCCTTCACCGGTGTTCCCGCCTTGTCTCACGCGGCTGTTAGCTGTCAACCGGTCTCGCATGTTGATATCTGGCGCTGTAATTACTTTATTACTTTATAAAGTCGAAAGAAACACGACAAAATATTCGATGTAAATGTACTTTATTTACACGTTAGTCTATTTAACGGTGTTGTTCATTTTAGCATCCGAAGTTTGCGTGTTCAGAAAGCGTTCACGTGATCAACACTGAGGTAAATTCTTCACTGTGGAGATTTTCAACACATCTGTGGAAATACAAAACTAACAGTATTAGCAGCTTAAATGTTTTAATATGTCGAGTTTTGACGTTATCTGTGAGAGGATTCACGCCGGCCACGATCCGCGGTGGTGCGCACAGTGGGAGCGCGCCACCGCATGTGTCGCGTGCGTTGTGGAGATGATAGACATGCCAGATGTGTCGGTAAGAAAATGTCGATAAATTATTATTTAACAATACAACACGATAAATATATCATAACTGATGTTTCTGCACAGGCTGTTCGAAAGCGCGCGGCTCTCGTGTGCGTGACGCGTGCGGAGGCGGTTCGCGAGCTGCTGTACTATGAGGAAAACCGAAGAGTAAACTTTACCTGCTCACTACTGCGTGAGAGAGAGATACACACACACACACACACACACACACACAACAGACAATGAATTGTGTCTTATTTTAAAGAATATAAAAAACTTAATTCACTAGCGGAAGGAGTGGCTAGCAGACAGGTGTTTTTGGTTTTCCTCCACTTTACTCCGTTCAGATAACAAACATATGTGACCCTGGATCACAAAACCAGTCTTAAGTAACAAGAACATTTGTAGTAATAACCCAAAATACATTTTATGGGTCAAAATTATAGATTTTTCTTTTATGCCAAAAATCATATTATTATATAATATCAAGATATTTTGTAAACTTCCTACCGTAAATATATTAAACCTTTGACTCAAACCTTTGCTAAGGACTAAATTTTGACAGAATTTAGTCCTTAGCAAAGGTTTGATATATTTACGGTTTTCTCAATGTTTTGATATTTTTGCACCGTCAGATTTTCAAATATTGCCCTATTCTAACAAACCATACATCAATGGAAAGCTCATTTATTCAGATTTCGGATGATTTGAACCCTTAAGACTGGTTTTGTTATATATTATTAAAGTTACACACATGAACAAATACATTCAATTAACATACCATAAAAATAAACAATTGAGCATTGGTCTCATATGTGTTGCAGGGATATTGTCGTGCTGTGTGGAGTCAACTCTGTTGGATCAAGCAGTAGAGGGTGAGGAAGCATTGTGTGTATGTGATGTAGTGTTAGAGTATAGTGTTGTGTGTGCATCATGTGTGTTTGTGTTTCAGTACTGCTGCAGATGACTTTAGACAGACCACAGTTTCTACACTTCATCCTGGATGAGATAAACTCACAGGTACACACACACACACACACACACACAATCACATGCAAGGTTTTAGGTTTTTGTTTGATTATTATGTCATCGAGAATCATTAGATGAACATTTGTAAACTTGTTTTGACTCTGTCTCCATCTGTCTGTCAGTTGAGTGATGACAGCAGGATGAATGTTTTCATGTTTTTGGGGAAACTGATGGACTGTCACCCATCTCTGAGTCAAACACTCACCTCTAGTCACTGTAAGAATCTTTACACATCATCACTTACATACAACACAAACTGTGCTGTACAAAACTACAAACAACACAAACGCAACGCTTTTATTTAAGATTATATTTAATGTCAGTCCATGTCTGGAGAATTTAATTTATTTGATTTAATGAAAATGCTCTTTTAAGCACAAGGGCTTTAAAGTGTGAGTGTTTACTTCTTTTTGTGTTTAATGTGTTTATTTATACACATAAATACTTTTCTTTAATATTTGTTAGTGTGACCCTGATGCTTTATCATTTTTATCCATCTAATTTCTCTTCACTTCACATATAATAAGATCTGATGTATATGCTTTTTCTAACACTACACAGCATCTACACAACATGCTGTAACACTCTTATACAGTAGCAGTTGTGTGTGTGTGTGTGTGTGTGTGTGTGTGTGTGTAGTGTGTGTTCTAGAGTGTGTGTGTGCAGGTTTGCTGGTCTCTGATGAGGAAGTGAAGGTTGCTGTGTGTTACGTGTTGTTCAGAATCTGGAGCTCCGTCCCTGCAGTTCACACACTGCCCAACACACTCCGACACAAAATGTGTGTGTTACTGCTACACACACTGTCAAACATACAAACAACTGCCCTCACCATCAACTGTCTGGGTAAGACACACCCACAATCACAGACGAGTGTGGTAAGAACTGTAACAATCTGTAAACGTAATGTGTGTGTGTCAGGTGTGTTGAAGCAGATGTTGCAGTACTCTGATGTGGTTTGTGTGTTGATGAGTCTGGGAGAAGGTGTTGAAGAACAGCTGCCGTACCAACCACTGCCTCTCATTATAAAAAAGGTCTGAACACACACGCAGGATTGTTTTTGTATCTTTGTGGGCTTTTGTCATAGACTTTTATTGTTTTTGTTTTGATCTAAAGGTGTTTCTAGCTCTAAACCAAACTGTCACACAAAGTTTTACATTTTTAAAGACATATCATTTAGTTTAATTTATAATCAGTTTACATCATGAGGAAGCCTATGACTAATACACACAATGTAGATGATCCCATGTTTTACAATCTTTTTGGGGACATTTGACATAAACATGATGAAAGCAACAGTCCATGTGTGTGTGTGTGTGTGTGTGTGTGTAGCTGTTGTTGAGCGCTCAGGACTCTGTACAGTTGGTGTCGATTCGCTGTGTGTGTGCGGTTCTGATTCACTCTCCAGCTCGCTTCAGTTCCTCCTTCATTCGGGCAGATTTACCCGGTGAGATGAATCTCTATCGTTACTCATTCTTTGATTTACTTTCATTGATCTTAATCTGTATTCACATTCTTACTGATCATAAGTCTGAACACACACATACACTGTCACTCCTCATTCAAATCTAGACCGGGTCAGTGTGGGTTATTGTGCTTCTCTCTCCTGCGTGTGTGTGTCAGAGTTTCTGTTTGAATGTGTGTGTAGCAGCAGCGAGATGATGTTGTGGTGGATCTTCAGCTGTTTGCTGCTTATGTCTGAAGATCCTCTGTTCTTCTCACAGTGTCACTCTGTGTACGGTAAGAGTGTGCTTGCGTGTGTGTGGTTAAAGTTAAAATATACATTGATACATACAACACTGAATGGATGTGTGTGTGTGTGTGTGTTAGGTATTGAGTCATTAGTGCGCAGTCTGAAAGAGACTTTGGGGAAAGCCAATACTGATGTGCAGAAACAAGGACTCAAGCTACTGACAGCCGTACTGGACAGGTAACACACACACTTAGCCCAAATTCTGATAGACTTCAGTGACTCTGAGAAGTGTGTGTGTGTGTGTGTAGGCAGCCTGCAGGTGTGTGTCTGTTCCCCACAGGATCTGAATTTACTGCTGTTGCTGATGTCATCATTAAAGGTGTGGCCTCCTCTTGCCTGCCGGTGTCTGTGCAGGCGGTACGAGCTGCTGCTTCTCTGCTCAGGTATCACAAACACAGATTTACAGTGAGTTGGGCTGATAAAGCAGCAGTCAGAGATTCCGTGAATATTGTTTCACTGTAGGATGTGTGTGGTTTGGTTTTTATATGTCGGTGGGGACATAAACCTCAATACACACCAACTCGTGGGGACCAAAATTGAAGTCCCCACGGGCACAAAAGCTTATAAATCGTACATAAAGATAATTTTTGAAAATCTAAAAATGCAAAATGTTGTCTATGATCTTTAGGTTTAGGTGTAGGGTTAGGGAATAGAATATACAGTTTGTACGGTAAAAACATCATTACGCCTATGGACTGTCCCCACGGAGATAATAAACCAGACGTGTGTGTGTGTGTGTGTGTGTGTGCAGGCCTCATCATCAGTGCAGTCCGGTTCAGTGGTCAGACGTCAGGAGAATTGTGGAGGCAGTGTTGTGTAAATGCACTGATCATCAGTCAGTGAGAACTGAAGGATTTTTACTGCACACACTTACATGCTTTGATGCAGCCTGCAGGTCAGAATCAAACACTACAAAACACACACACACAAATAACATAACACTGATACTGATTATTATCTGTACATTCAGTCCTAAACATGTGTGTGTGTGTGTGTGTGTGTGTGTTTGTGTGTGTGTGTGTGTGTGTGTAGGTTAGCTGAAGTGTATATGTGTGAGTGTAGTATGAATGACAGTGTGTGTTCAGCTTCACAACAGCAGGACACACTGGAGGCTCTGTGTGTGTATTTGCTGCACTGCTGTGATACAACCTGTATCCCTGCTGTCACTGTGAGTAACACACACACACACACATGATCTTTGATAATACAACTCACCACTCAGCTATAACATTGCTGTTGAGAAGAATGCGTAAATTTACCTGCTGACACACTTTGTGTGTGTGTGTGTGTGTGTGTGTGTGTGTAGAGAGTGTGTGAGCGTCTCTCTTCTCCTCAGCTCCTTCAGATCTTTCTGTCGATTCTGTGCCGTCAGTTTGCTCTGTGTCCCGATCAGATGACATCCTTCTCCAGGAAACTCGGTGAGATGACACACAAGTCAGAGGTCATGAGAGACATCACATCTGAATGTGACCATCATCCAGATGTTTACACTGTAATGTGATGTCATCTCTCTTTCTGTCTGTCAGTCTCCTCTGGTTTCATCAGACTGACTCTAGAGAACAAAGCTCAGCTGTGTTCAGAAAACAGGTAACAACACAAATTATATTCCTGAGATCCTCATTGACTTCCATTGTTTTCATGTCAGAATAAATCTTACAAAACACGCACACACACACGTAACTGCTCATGTTTGGAGTGTGTGTGTTTTTCAGAAATGCTTGTCTGAATCTCATCTGCTGTGATTTCCTGGTGAAACTCTGCACGTGTGTGTTTGCCCACTTACACACTGTCACCACTGAACTACAAGGTAATGTGAGTCTGTGTGTAATGTGTGAGTGTTGTGGATTCGTGCAGCTCATGAAGTGTGTGTAATATGTGTGTGTTGTGTGTTTGTACAGATCATGTGGAGTATGTCCTGCAGGAGTGTTTGTCATCTCTGTGTTGTTCAGTGTCTGATTGGTGTAGTGTGTTGATGGATTCATCAGAGTCCATCAGAAACACACAATACTGCATCATCTACCTGCTGTACACATCACTGCTGCACGGAGACAGGTGTGTGTGTGCATCTCTACACATACAATCACATACTGTGTGTGTGATGCAGGCTGTTGCGGGACTCTGCCATGTTCTCTGGTGTCTGTGTGCGTGTGTGTGCGTGTGAGACTCTTCAGGCTGTTGTGTGACTCTGCAGTGTTCTCCGGTGTTAACTCGGTGTGCGTGTGTGTGTGACTCTTCAGGCTGTTGTGTGACTCTGCAGTGTTCTCCGGTGTGCTGCAGTTCATTAGTGTTCAGGATGTCAGTGATGTGTCTGTACCTGCACCTGTGCAGTGTTGTGTTGTTTATCTTCTGTCTGTCACGCATCACAGCTGCCCTCATCTGGACACGGTGAGAACTACACTAACACTGTTGCTGTCAGAGGTCATAACAATAGTCATCAGCTCTATCATCCTTTAAACACACACATGTGCGGTTAGCTGTTTTACCACATTATCATACTGTAATCGTCTCTACTGCACCTTCATTAACTAACTATAAAGTCTTTGTCTCTGTGCAGTCTGCTGTAAAGAGCTTCAGTAAAGTTCTGTCCTGCTCTCGTCTTCTCTTTTCTCTCTCATCACTTCATCCATCTATACTGAGCTTTATCTTCTGTTACCCGGAGCTCTCGGAGCGTTTCGGAGTGACAGCTCTCATCGGATGTCTCGGCAATGAATCAGAAGCAGAGGATGAAGAGAATGAATCACATCTACTGCAGCTGCTGCGTCATCATCCTGCTGCTCTGCTCTCAATGCTGGTGAAGAACAACACAACCACACGTACAACACTTCACAAACGCATGCTGACGTGTTTGTGTGTGTGTGTTCAGGTGGTGTTGTGCGAGGCTGACGCTGCAGTAGCACACAGAGCTGAAGTTGTGTTGAGGTGTTTCGTGTGTTCAGGTGACAGCAGCAGTAGTTGTGATGTGTCTCATCAGATGAAATCTGCTCTACCGAATCTCCTGCAGAAACTCACACACACAGGTCAGACAAATTGTCTTGTGAATATTTGTGTGTTCACCATAGAGAAGTGTTTTGATGTGTGCTGACATACATGTCATGAAAGTGAACACAGATGACAGTCTTGTATGTATGTGATACACTCACTCATATGATCACATTATTTCACATAAACTACACAAGATGAAAACAATCATCATGTGTGTGTGTGTGTTTTTCAGATTTTAGAGTGTGTGTCTTGCTGGATGTGCTGTCTGCGCTTCAGAGTAACACAACCGCACAAAGTGAAATGAATCACACAGACTTTAAACTGATTTACCACGGTAAACACACACACACTTTTATTAATAGTAGCAATCACTCACCCGTATGTGTGTGTGTTATATATATATTGTGTGTGTAGTCAGTAATCTGGTTGTGAAGTTGAACTCCAGTGACTCAGAGCTGCTGATGTCTGTGTTAAACTGCCTGTACTGTTTCCTGTGTGTGTGTCCATCACACTGCACTGACAGAGGTAACAACACACTTAAACACACTGATGGGCTAAATAGCATCACACTGACTGTGTGTGTGGGTGTGTGTGTGTGTGTGTGTGTGTGTGTCAGTGGTGTCTCTGCTGCTGGGTAACATCAGACTGATGGAGGTGTTGGAGAATGTTCTCTCTCACTCTTCTTCTTCATCATCATCATCATCTCTGCAGTGCTGTTCCCTCCTTCTGCTCGCCACACTCATCTCCCTACAGCACACACACTCTACACAGGTGAGACACACAAACACACACACACTGCATCAGGTGTTTGCTATTGTGATTGCATAAGTGTGTGTGTGTGTGTGTGTGTGTGCGTGCGTGCGTGTGTGTTGTAGGTTTACAGGCATATCACAGTAGATTTTCATAAGATAGTGAGACGACTCGCGTTCAGGAAGAGACACACAGACAGCCTGCTGTTGAGTAAGGCACATACTTTACTCTAAACTCCACAGTATCATTGTTTGTTTGATGTGAAACGCATACAATGACATTAAACATTTGATCACAGTTTTTAGATAAATCAATAAAGAGACATTTCGTGTTGTGTAGCGTGATAAAACACACAGTTCTACAATAAACACTGTTCCAATGATCTGTTGCTCTCTACAGATCAGAGTTTCTCTTCTGATACTGTCAGTCACATAGATTTGTGTGTGTGTGTGTGTGTGTAGTGTGTAGTATGAGGTTGTTGGAGGTGTGGTTGGATGTGGATGAGTGTTCTCTGGTGTGTATGTGTCAGAGCGGAGCACCCGTGCGGTCAGTAGATGGCGCTCTCTATCCGCTCTGTTACAGCGGAGCACAGACACTCATGACAGCTCTGTGTGGACTCATGCTGCAGGTACACAATAATAAACACATCATTCAGTGAACATTCTCACCTTAGTGAACCTGACACTTATAAACACACTTCACTTTACACTGTGTGTGTGTGTGTGTGTGTTCAGAAACAGGATATGATGATGAACAGTGCTGTGAACTGTTTGAGGTCTTTGATTGGATTTCTGCACAGAAGAGACACTGTCATAGGTGTGTGTGTGTGTGTGTGTGTGTGTGTGTGTGTGTGTGTGTGTGTGTGTGTGTGTGTGTGAGACACAGTGAAGCAAGATGAGTAACATTTCTGTGTGTATAGCCCAACACATGGTCTGTCAGCCTTGGACACGTTTTCTGCTCTTCTCTTTACTGTCCTGCGGAGGAAGTCTCACACTACACCCCGCTCTACTCACCCTCATCACACTGGTAACACATAGTTACACTGAGCTTTACCACACACAGTGCTGTACTGATACACATCATAGGAAAATGTATGTTTGCATGTGTATATTTACAGCTGGTGTGTTTTGGTGGAAGTGTCTCAGAGTGGAAGACAGAAGTTCAGTCAGTGTGTGCGGAGGTGGAGACACAAGGAGTGACACAAATCAAAAACAATGCCATAAACACACTGAGATTGCTGCTTGCACAAGTATACACACACATTTATTTTCTGTCCTCTAACCCTCGTTTACACAAACATGATATGACAGATTTATTGGTGTGTGTGTGTGTGTGTGTGTGTGTGTGTGTGTGTGTGTGTGTGTGTGTGTGTGTGTGTGTGTGTGTGTAGTGTTGTGCTCTTGCTCCTCCTGAGGATCTGAGGATGAGGATGGAGAACATACTGGAGTCACTTCAACAACATCATCATCAGCCCTGTGACAGCCCACCACCTCAACACATGCTGCATCCTCACAACACATAAACACACACACACACCATCATCATCAGCCCACCACCTCAACACATGCTGCATCCTCACAACACATAAACACACACACACACCATCATCATCAGCCCACCACCTCAACACATGCTGCATCCTCACAACACATAAACACACACACACACCATCATCATCAGCCCACCACCTCAACACATGCTGCATCCTCACAACACATAAACACACACACACACCATCATCAGCCCACCACCTCAACACATGCTGCATCCTCACAACACATAAACACACACACACACCATCATCATCAGCCCACCACCTCAACACATGCTGCATCCTCACAACACATAAACACACACACACCATCATCATCAGCCCACCACCTCAACACATGCTGCATCCTCACAACACATAAACACACACACACACCATCATCATCAGCCCACCACCTCAACACATGCTGCATCCTCACAACACATAAACACACACACACACCATCATCATCAGCCCACCACCTCAACACATGCTGCATCCTCACAACACATAAACACACACACACACCATCATCATCAGCCCACCACCTCAACACATGCTGCATCCTCACAACACATAAACACACACACACACACACCATCATCAGACCACCACCTCAACACATGCTGCATCCTCACAACACATAAACACACACACATCATCATCAGCCCACCACCTCAACACATGCTGCATCCTCACAACACATAAACACACACACACACACACCATCATCAGACCATCATCATCAGCCCACCACCTCAACACATGCTGCATCCTCACAACACATAAACACACACACACACACATCATCATCAGCCCACCACCTCAACACATGCTGCATCCTCACAACACACTGTACACTGCTCAGTGTGTGTGTGTGTGTGCACGCTTGTGTGTTTTTAATACAGTGTGCGTATCAGTTGTGTTGATGGAGTTTGTGTTATTTTGTCTAATTTCACAGTCAACACTCACAACAAACACGTCTAACTCTCCTCAAGTGTTGTCTGTGTGTTTACACTAGTATTATTAAATGACACTGTAATATTACGACTATGAATTATTCCTTCATGTTAATATTTATTTTATAAAACTGCTTTTTATAATACTTGATATGGTTGTTATGTACATGGGATTTTCTCTCGTCACGTTTGTAAAAGCTTATTAAATGTGAAAAATTATGAATTGTCGTGACGTCAGCGCGCACGCGTGTGCGTCGCTGAAATCGCTCCGTGCGAAAACCAGTGACGGCGGACTGGAGGACACGCGCTACATGTAAACGGTTGTGTTACACACATGACCTGTCGAGTTT
Organism: Oreonectes daqikongensis; assembly: GCA_026939265.1. Taxonomy (NCBI): domain Eukaryota; kingdom Metazoa; phylum Chordata; class Actinopteri; order Cypriniformes; family Nemacheilidae; genus Oreonectes; species Oreonectes daqikongensis. The sequence goes on from JAOTQM010000676.1 coordinate 70,420, forward strand.
ACACGCGTGTTTTATTCACACGGACAGATGAATTTAACCGATGATCGCTCGTGTCGCGTGTCGGGTGAGTAAAGCGTTGATCCGCATCACAGCTGGAACATCTGCACTCACCTCTGCTGCATTCTTGTGTAGCACCAGTGTTTAATATGAGTGTAGCACCGGTGTTTGACATGAGTGTGTAACGTCAGTATTTAATATGAGTGTGTAACGTCAGTATTTAATATGAGTGTGTAACGTCAGTGTTTGACATGAGTGTGTAACGTCAGTGTTTAATATGAGTGATATAAGATATAATGCCTCTCTTCCATTTGTGTGGAATATAGATGTATAGATATATACAGTATATGCTGCAGATTCAGAGTGTTTCTTTAGTATTTGTTTAGAACAACAGCTCACAAACACTTTCATTCTAGGACACAGCTACACTATGACAGATATATTTAAAATGCACATTCAATCTTCCTCGTTTGTCATATAAATCAAATGTTTGTTGAACCCAAACACCAAAATATGATATAATGATTATATATGTCAAGCATTGTCATCACTATTTCACAACAGCTTAATGTAAGATTAAACAATATGAGCTGAACAACAAGAAACATTGTTTATTTATTGTCAACACAACTCACACATTTTGTGTGTGTGTTACAGTGACCATGTTGAGCGTTTGGACCCTGATGATGCTGATGCTGGTGACCCCTGCGGCCCTCACCTCAAACTCTGACACACATCAGAGACACAAACAAGACTCAAACCTGGAGATCTGTATCCTTACACTGATGTGTGTTGTGTTGTGTTGTGTTGTGTTGTGTTGTGTTGTCCTGAACGTCTTCCTCAGATAAGCGTTTGTTTGAGACGAAGAGGAAAGATCAACTGAACGCTCTGAAGAATCTGGTGGAGCTGAATGACATCAACCAGCAGTACAAGATCATCGACATCATGCTGAAGGGACTCTTCAAGGTGCTCAACATACACAAACACACACGTTTATTCAGATTGACAGCTGAAACACACACGTCATCTCTTATTGTGTTGTGTTGTGTGTTTGTGTAGGTGCTGGAGGACTCTAGAGCTGTTCTCATAGCCGCTAATCTACAACCGCATGATCCTTTCCCACAGGATGAGAAAATAAAAGAAGGTGAAAGAACACAACACACACACACACAACCTGATTTTCACGGTGTGAATTGTTTTTAATCACAATGTTGCCAAAGCATTGTGTATAAAACATGACAGGAAATGCACAACATCACAAAAACAACAAACCTAACCGTAATGTGGTAATAAAATAAAGTGCTGAAATAAGAATAAAATATATCAATGTTATGGGTCGAGAGAGAGAGAGAGAGAGAGAGAGAGAGAGAGAGAGAGAGAGAGAGAGAGAGAGAGAGAGAGAGAGAGAGAGAGAGAGAGAGAGAGAGAGAGAGAGAGAGAGAGAGGAGAAGAGAGAGAGAGAGAGAGCGAGAGAGAGAGAGAGGAGAAAGAGAGAGAGAGATCGAGAGAGAAGAGAGAGAGAGAGAGAGAGAAGAGAGAGAGAGAGAGAGAGAGAGAGAGAGAGAGAGAGAGAAGAGAGAGAGAGAGCTATCTCTCTCGAGCGAGATAGCTCTCTATATCTCTCTCTCTCATCTCTCTAGTCTCCCTCTCTCTCACTCTAGCTCTCTCTCTCTCTCTCACTCTCTCTCTCTCTCTCTCTCTCTCTCTCTCTCTCCTCTCTCTCTCTCTCTCACTCTTTCTCTCTCTCTCTCTCTCTCACTCTCTCTCTCTATGTCTCCCTCTCACTCTCTCTGTCTCTCTCTCTGTCTGTAGCGTACTCTCATGTGGTGGAGAACACAGCGTTCTTCGGTGACGTGGCTCTGCGGTTTCCTCGTATCGTTCATCATTATTATGATGCTAATGCTGAATGGAGCGGTCTGTTGCGCTGGGGTCTGACCTTCTGTAACCAGACGGGCATTTTTACTGGAGGAGCACACCAACACGTCCTCATGCTGGTGAGACTGAGGCATTGTGGGTAATATTAGATTACATTATTGAAAATACTGACGTGTGTGTCTGTTCAGATGTCACAGGAGCTGGGAATCACAGAGAAATCTCCAGACTTCATCAATCCGTACCGCACAGAGAGAGATGACGTATGTACACACACATGCTGATGTGTTCAGGACTGTTGAGTGTGAAATGTCATAAACATGATTTTAATAGCTATTTATAAAAATCACCTAAATCTGTCGTCTTTGAATAAGTAAGGGATAATCTACGACTAGCCGTGGAGGCCTAGAACCGCCCGATGCGAAGCGGCCTCAATGTAAATGAATAAACAAAACTCGATGACAGCAAGAACTGTTGTGGCTCTTATATGACACTTGTGTGCACCTGCTGAACAAACACAAGAAGACACAAACAAACACATGTTGAGTATCATTATACTCTTCATTAATTGTAAATGTACAGTACTGTGCAAAAGTCATAGGCATGTTAGTATTTTCTCTCCAGTTAAACGGTTTTAAGCCAGTTATTTACATCATTTGCTGTAGTGTGTCAATAGGAAATATCAGTTTACTTTTTTACATGCCTTTGCATTATTTGTATTAATAGATACAAAGATCTACAAAAGATTTTTGTAAGCATAAAGAGTCTGACAGCAGCCGGTGCGCCACACAAACTAAACTAAATCAAAACTAAATCCAGAAGAACTGTGACAATTTCTCCAAGACGCCTAAAGTCATCTAACTGTAAAACTGCATTACTGTGAAAGTTTTAGGCACTTGTGTAAAGATTCTGTGACGTGGAGATGATTTGAAAAATAATGTCATAGATTTTCTTTATCAATTCATTTCTATAAATTAAATTAAATCAACATTTGGTGTGACTATCCTTTGCATTTAAAGCAATTGTTTGTTAAAGCAATTAAAAGCATTTTATTGACTGTCCTCAAAGCACCTAGTTTTTCAGGTAGCTGTGAAGGTGTCTTCTGGCGTCTTGGAGACATTCTGGATTTAGTTTGTCTCAGTTTTCTCCTCTTTCTTCATGTAATAATAGATGGACTTGATGATGATGAGATCAGATCTCTGTGTGTAGCAACAGTTGTTGTCAGACTCGTGCATACAAAAACCTCACAGACTCAGAAACACATGTATAGTGTAATGCAATGTAAGTGGTTTTGGATAAAAGCGTCTGCCAAATGTGTAAATGATTATTACAAATAATGACAAAATGAATGTTTGGAAATGTAAACTGAAAATTCCTACTGGCACAATACAGCAAAGGAAAAAATTACTGGCTTAAAACCTCATTTTGGGGGTAAAACTACTAGCGTGCCTAAGACTTCTGCACAGTACTGTATATTATATATGTTGGAATAGTTGAGATGTTGTAACGTTCTGTAATAAATGTTTGTGTCAGATGCTACACACTGCAGAGGCGTTTCAGAAGATTCTCCGTGAGGAGGAGAAGAGGAGGAGGAAGGAGGAGAAGAGGAAGGAGATCAGGAAAGGACCTCGGATCTCTCGTTCAGAGTTATAGAGCTGAACATCTGATCTGATGTGAGCAGAAGAACACAACGTGTGTGTGTGTGTGTGTGTGTGTGTGTGTGTGTGTGTGTGTGTGTCTCAGGGAGTCCAGTGTTCACACACACACACACACACACACACATTCATCAAAGTTTACAGCTGCACACAGTGACTGTGTGTGTGTGTGTGTGTGTGTGTGTGTGTGTGTGTGTGTGTGTGTGTGTGTGTGTGTGTGTGTGTGTGTGTGTGTAGTGCTGTTGAGTTTTAAATCAGACTGCACTGCCTTTATACAGGAGTCAGTGGGTGGGGTCTGTTGAGTGGGTGGGGTCTGTTGAGTGGGTGGGGTCTGGAGAGTGGGTGGGGTCTGAAGAGTGGGTGGGGTCTGGGGAAGTGGAAATTGAAAACAGAAATAAGTAAAAAATTACTTTACATTTACAAACGTATAAAGAGTTTAAATATAAAGGATTTTTGTTAGATTTATGCTATACATTGTAGTGTAATAAGAGAATTGTTAATATGTCTTCTGTGTGTGTGTGTGTGTGTGTGTGTGCGTGCGTGCGTGCGTGCGTGCGTGCGTGCGTGCGTGCGTGTAGGATCTGACCTGAGATCTGTAGATTCATGATTGCTCTGTCAGATGTCAGAAAGTCTCTCTAATAGAAATCCATCATGCTTAAATGTTGTAGTTGTGTGAATGGAGCTAAAAATGAAATTCTCTTTCTCTTCTAATAAACTCCATGTGAGAATCTGAGTTCATGATGTTTTGTGAATGTGTGACTGTTCTTTAATGGATGTGTATCCAAGTTTCCCTTTAATGACGCGTGTGCGTGTGTGCGCGCGTGTGTGTCAATGATAGTTTGCTGTATGCAAATGTTATTATGTCATTAATTGTATAGTCTACTGTAGGTGAATCAGTGGTGTAGTCTACGTGATACGCAGGTCTACGCCGTATACTCACTAGAAAATGTCAAGAATTTCTGTATACCCACTTAAAAAAGCGTGAGGCTACGTAACAACATTGTTTTGTGACTTTTGGACCGTTAGTGCTAGTGCTACCGGGGGATAAACGAAAGCAAACTAAAGCCACACACCGGTTTCGTAAGCTGCTGCTTCGAGTGACACTTTAGCAAATGACACAAACATTACAGAAAATGAGTCTGATGATGACGGGGTCTCCTTCCGTCCATTCATGTTTCTGTTCCGGGTTTAGATGATGAGAGATGAGAAGTCCTGACCAGCCATGTGGACTTAAGTCAGGCTGAAGACACTACCAACAATTGAAGTGCAAAATGAGCTTGAACGACACAAATGTTCTGTTGAATTATTATAGAACTCATAATTATTATAGAACAGAATGGAAAATGTAATGGATTTAATTCTTATAATGGAAATAACATTGGTTTTAATGGAAATTACAATGATGTTTACTATGTGATGGATTCTATTGGTGGGATGTTATCTGACAGATGGGAACCAAAAGAACACCATTAATTGGAATAATGGCCAAAAACACACTACAAATTATTTAAATAAATTAAAATAAAAATTTTAAAAAATAGTTGATCATGTTATTTTAATGGAAATTATTAGAATTTCTTTGATGGTTTCAATTGTTTTTAGCAGTGTGGGTTTATGTAAAAAAAAATCCTGCAGTATATCATAAAAAATGACTTGTGCATGTACTTGTCACAAATGTGCATTATAAATGGCCAGCTGAAAAAAACCTGTGCTTGACCGTGTATATATGACATCAAATGGTAATGTAGCTTTTAATTGACGGAGTGATTATTAAAGCCAGTCCAGTGTTCTCATTCTGTTATTGAGTTTTAAAGGGATAGTTCACCCAAAATTTAAAATTCTACCATTTTTACTCCTCAGATTGTTCCAAACCTGTAAAAATGTAGGGGAAATAAATACTATGGGAGTCAATGGGGGGTGAGATCTGTTTGGTTACTGACATTCTTTCAAATATCTTCCTTTGTGTTCAGCAGAACAAATACATTTTGACAGGTTTGGAACAATCTGAGGGTGAGTAAATGATGACAGCATTTTCATTTTTGGGTGAACTATCCATCCCGTTCAAGTCTTGCACTACTTATAATAAATCAAACATGTTAACATGCTCTTAACTACATGTAGATGATACTGTATGCATTAGTGAGTGTTATGGTGCTCAATCTGTTGTGTTGTTTAGAGAGATTAGAGCCTATATCCTCTTGCGAGCTGTGATAGGAAAATCGTTCAAAAAGGTTCAGAAATCTAAACAAAATATGTTCTTTAAACTTCCAGCTGCATAACGTCACTGCATTATATAATGTAGACTATATGAACAACACCGGAGTGAAACTAAACCTGAGGTGTTTTCCAGAAACTTTACGGTAAGTTTATTTAACCTCGCGAAAGATTCCCAGTTAACACGCGATCACAACATGAAAACAATGGGTCACATTCACAATTAAATACATATTTACATTAAAAGATGACTTTATATAATATGACAACAATGATTTCAAATGTTTGGAATACATTGTTAATTTATTTTCACAAAGTGTGTGTTAGTCTGCCCGTTATAACAGAAGAGAAAACACTGAATCTGCACTGACCTGATGTTTCCAGCATATGTAGGCCTTACATCAAATTATATTACTTGATTCTCTTGAATGTATATTCTGCTTTTGTAGAAAATATGTTTAAACTGTAGGCTGTTTTTCTTAAAGAGACAGAGGGAGAGAGAGAGAGAGAGAGAGAGAGAGAGAGAGATTACTAAAACCAGCCAGAGTGTGATTTTTGCGTACTTGTGCTTTCAGCTGTTCTTATATTTTTTCTTACGTTTAGAATAAATTTTGATGCGAAACTTTTAGTGAATCATGATTTTTTTTTTCGTGAAATGTTCGTGGTTGCTTTGGATAAAAGCGTCTGCCAAATGCATAAATGTAAATGTAACATAGAAACCCACAAAGTAATTGTTTTATGACAATGTTGACATGACAATGAGATACGCATCCCCAACAGCAGGTTTGCACTGCCAACTGTTCATTTACCGACTGTTTACTATGCATCTTGCACTCCTACACTTTAACTGAAATATGCAATAACTTCTTCCATTGCACTGTTACTTAGATAGCTTCTGTCCATAATTTATTTGCACTACTTTATATCCATCGCACTGCTGCTCACCATAGCCTAACTTATTGTATACATCCACCTGTAAATTTCTGTTTATAGTAAAAGCCATCTGTACATTATGTTCATAGTATATATCCATCTGTAAATCTCTGTTTATAGTAATAGACATTTGTATATTATGTTCATAGTATATATCCATCTGTAAATCTCTGTTTATAGTAATAGACATCTGTATATTATGTTCATAGTATATATCCATCTGTAAATCTCTGTTTATAGTAATAGACATTTGTATATTATGTTCATAGTATATATCCATCTGTAAATCTCTGTTTATAGTAATAGACATTTGTATATTATGTTCATAGTATATATCCATCTGTAAATCTCTGTTTATAGTAATAGACATCTGTATATTATGTTCATAGTATATATCCATCTGTAAATCTCTGTTTATAGTAATAGACATTTGTATATTATGTTCATAGTATATATCCATCTGTAAATCTCTGTTTATAGTAATAGACATTTGTATATTATGTTCATAGTATATATCCATCTGTTAATCTCTGTTTTTAGTAACAGTCATCTGTAAATCATGGTCATAGTACATTTCCATCTGTAAATTACTTCTGTAATATTTATTTATGTAATTTATGCAACAACTGTATATCCTGCACTTGCTGCTATTGCACTTCTGGTTAGACCTAAACTGCATTTCGTTGCCTTGTACTTGTACATGTGTAATGACAATAAAGTTGAATCTAATCTAATCTAATCTAATCTAATCTAAAACATCTAAACCATGACATTGATTTGATGTAAACTGAATTTTAAACATATTGGCGTGCATATACATTAAACCTTATACATTATACATTTTAGTGTGTGTATAAACTTAATATTTTCACCCTAGAAGACATTGCTGTCCAAACTGACCTTAAAATGATGTTATATAGAATCTTGATCAAGTTTTGATTTAACATAAAAATGATAACAATGGATATCAATGTGCCCGCTGGGTGTAGATTTGTTGAGATGTGTGTAACTGTTATTTTAATGTGTACTTTTACCAAAATTGTGTTGTGTATATGTATTTCATAACATTGCTAATTCTATAGGCTGTATTACAGTTTTTTTATTGCTTAGACACTAAAAGTGATACTTGAGATACTCAGTAAAATCATTTAACCATTTATCATTTCTGTGAAAACACTTCAAACTTATTTCTTCTTCACTTATATTTAAGAAGGACACAGATGATGATGAAGGAAGGATGGAGAAAGAATGAACAATATTGTTTTATTACAGTACAAGCATATTTTTCATTTTTGTTTACAGTATCTTCAAATGTATTTGTTTTGTCTGTTACTGTTCATCACTTAGTCAAACACAATGAAAATACAAAGTTTTCAGAATGAAATATTCTCCCCTGCATTTCTTTTTATAGTGAACATCTGTACTGATAGTGTAAATACAGTGTACTTGTGTACATAAATGTGTGTTATAATGGCAAACTCCTGTGCACTTCACAGCACACTGAACAAGAAAAAGACAGAAGATAACTACACAGAAAATGTGTTAAAATGTTATGTTTGTGTGTAGAGTTACTGTGCAAAAATACAATTTTTAAAAGAGTCAAAAAAGTTTTGAAAAAAGTGTTTGCTTTTGCAAGATGTGTGTGATGTTTTGCAGTTTGTGTGTGTGTTTGGTGGTATTGTGTATAGAGTTATAGTTTCAAAAATTGTGTGTAAGCAATTCAAATGAACTGTAAACCTCTTTTTGTTCAGTCCCTGTATGTTCCTGAAACATCTATACCATTATTTAGTTATCTAAAAACTGACTTTCTTTTCAACAGTTGCTGATCTGGTCATATTAAAGGAGATTTTAATTGAAGAAGGTTTGACATTTAATTTACAATTTAATTTTTTCATAAAACAAAACTAAATATCTTAGGTCATTTTTCTTGTTATGTTATTATAATTTAAGAAGTTTTAAAAAATGTACTAGAAAACAAAAAAGAGTTTAGGAAGAGTTTGCACATTTTTTGCAGTGTTGCTGTGTTAATGGCAGTAATGGGATCAGTCTCTTCTAAATCTCTAAAGTCAAAGTGTTTTAATTTGGATTAAAGTAAAGTTAAACTCAAATTCAAAACAGTGAAAGTAATAAAATCTACAGTAAGTTATTGGCAAACCTGCTGCAAAACTACAGCAAAGTTTTACAATGTGCATTGGCTTCCAAAATGTTAAGGTGTCTGAAATATCAATAACAAATCTGTTTTCAGAACCAAAAGTTGGTTTGGTTACCAGCTCTCTGGAATATGTTCAGGGTAATTCCCCACAACATCTCAGAACAGGACACATGTTTCTACATCCTGAAAAGCATTTCAGGCCGGGGAGTACCAGAGGAAATCACCGCTGATACACGCACGCGCACACGCACGCGCACGCGCACTGCAGAATAAAGCCGGAGGAAACAGTCCCACAACACATCAGCTGTGAATCCATACAGGTAACACTCGTGCAAACCTTTACATGCACATTGATATTTAAAAGTGTGTGTCTGTCATGTGTAGAATATCGCATTTTTATCTCTAAATGATAAATGTGTCAATATGATCAAGAGTTTTATGTTAACATCTACACCAGCGGTCAAAAGTTTAGTGTATGCTATATGTATTAAATTATGAAATGTTAAAGATTAAGATAAAAATGATTAGATTATTTGATTGGTTTAAAGAACAGGCTTATCAATATTTAAAGCGATTTCTCACTGTATTCCACGTGTTGAATGTTTTTATAAACTAAAGAACATAAGAGTCTTTAATGGATCAGTAAATGTGTGCAGAGATGGGCAGTATTTGAATTAAATATATTTAAAATAGCCTAAGTATTTTTTTAGTATTTTGTCATTTGTATTTTCCTTAACAATAAAGGTCAAATGTAATGTGTAATTAAATACTTTGAGAGACTGTATTTTAAAATACTTACAATACTTGTTTTATTCTTGCGTACAATAACTTTCATCAATGGCACAGAAGTTGCTGAAAATAGCCTAAGAAGACAATATTTTAAGACATCTTGAAATATAAGAGATACCTCTAATTAAACCAGGAGATGCGAACCCTTGATACTAATGTGTCAAACTGAGCTATTCAAATATAGAAATAACCCATATTGACATTGCAATATTATGTTAAGATAGTACATTAGCACTGTTATGCACTGTATTGCACATCATGCACATGTATTAATTTTATTGTTAAAATAGATTGTTTGATTATTTTAAAGGATTTGCAGCATTTTCCTTACTTACTTTCCCTACTTGTCCTTGTCCTTAACCCTAACTTTTCTCGTTTTACTTTAAATAACTGAAAATTGTTGACAGTTCTTAAAAACTCTTCCTGTGCTCAGATGGCCGATGCCATGGAAATGATGTTTCTTAGTATTGTAGCTTCTCAGTTGCGCTGTGACTGGAGGCATTTCTAACAGCGGTCAGTATTTATTCTTGTACACAGACTTAAAAGACTAAAGACTTATTTAAACTAGACAATTAAAACAATTGCATTGGTCTTACTGATATAATTTCAAGCAAAAAACATTTTTTTGTTGCGCTTCAGAAAAACAGATATGCTATATTTCATTGATTTAAACTGATTCTACATGCATATATGTTTCGAGAAAAATCAGTTCAATCATCTTTTTGTCTGAGAGAAGATGTAGATAAACTGGCATTTATCTATAAAACACAATATGCCGTTTGTATCACCGCATAAAGTCAAGCAGCTGCGTATAGTGCCGGTGATGAACTGCTGCTGTTTAGTTGAGAAAACTTTTGTGTATCTAACTCTTGCACTTCAAATGATTGCATGTCAATTTTGTTTGTATTTTTGTATTTTCAAATGTTTTTTACTTGTTACTTGTATTTTAATTTAATACATTTTTTCAACCGTATTTTGTAATTTATTTAAATACATTTCATGAGTAAGTATTTGTAATTTAACTAAATACTTTTTGATGTAGTTTTGCCAAATTTGCGGGTGGGCAGGTGACATGTCCCCACCACTTTTTGGAAGAAATATGCGGGATGTTGTGTGTATCGTTTAGGGGCCATTGACTTCTTAAACTTCATTGAAAATGCAGGACGCGTTTCTTTCTCGGAAGACAGACACCAGAAACGTGACCAGTATGAAATGCGTGCGTGCATCTAGTGTCCAATCATAAAAACGAGTAACTGAACAAGTAACTGAACAAGTAACTATATTTAGTGTAATGCACCGCAACAAGTGACCTTCCCCAAACGGCAGTTTGAAACCACATGTGAGAGCTGAAGTCGACATTTTCCCAACGAGTTATTACAGAAACCATTTATTAAAGTATTGTTGTGGTTTTTGCGCATCTCTCGTGAAGTTCAACACACATTGTGTTACAGCAGCGCCGCTAAAAGCTTCTGTTCAGACACTTTCATTTAAAACAGTTATGCAGTTGTGTGTTGTGTAATTTTTTTGTGTTTGTTTACAGTTGAATATGTCTAACATCAGTGTGACGTGTTCAGACATTCAGACCTCAGTCGGGTTTGTGTATGTGCTTCTGTCCACTGTGTTCAATCTGACTCTGGATTCTGACTGTGAACAATCCTGGTACACAAAGGTGTGTGTGTGTGTGTGTGTGTGTGTGAGAGAGAGAGAGATATGTACGGTATGTAATTGTGTTTGGTTTTGAACAGGATGGGTTCGTGATAGCAGATCCTTCAGCTCACAGGTGGATTGAACCCGTGACGTCAGTTTTATCTGACAGACTCCTCACGTCTCACTGTGTGGATGAACTTCATCATGAGATCATCTGTCACTCAACTGGAGTAAATCACTGCAAACTACACAAACACAAACACAATGATGTGTTGTGTTACTCTATGAAACGAATCCTCCAGTTGATGATGTGTTTCATGATGTGTTCTTCTTATTGCAGCTCACATACAAGACCACATACAGAGGTGCGTGCGTGCGTGCGTGCGTGCGTGCGTGCGTGCGCTTGTCTTGACTACATTCATGCTGTAGCTCTTTGTGTAGAACAGTGTAGTTTGAATGAAATGTAATGAGTTGTTGACATTTGTTGTGTGTTTAGTGTGGAATGAGACTCGTGGGACACAAAGCTCTGGTGAGTTCTGTATCATCTGTCTGATAAAACACACAACACACAAACATTAATGAAGTTTACACAGTGTGTTTTTGTTTTTAACATGAAGAAGATTTAAAAGAAATGACATCATCTGTTTTAGGTAAAACACACATGAATGTCTGAAGTGTTTACAGTTTTTTCAGCTACTAACAAGTATAGTTCAATACTGAAGCCACATTTTTAAAACTCTTCACACATTCAGCGAAACTCTGAAAAGTCTCTTCAGACTAAACTGTGAATTATTTTTCATTGCTTTCATTGAACACATTTTTCAAATTTAACAAACACTTTTGTCATTTTGTCATGCAGTTCTGCTGTAATTCTTTTATAATATATTTTACATATCTATTTTATATTTATTTTTTTTATTTTAGAATATTTTAGCAGAAAATGAAGTAAAACTTTTTTTTTGGAGGTGAAAGGTTTATGACTAGATGACTTTACTGTAGGTGTGTTGAGACGTTTCTAGGGTTAGATGAGATATTCACATTGTTTCTAACATGAATTGCCAGAGAACACATTAGAGAAAGAGAACAGGACAACTAGAACCTGCACAGTAATTTACAATGAACAAACAACTACACATATTGTTGATGTGTTGAATTTTTAAGTATTTAAAGTTCTTAAAGTAATTATTATTTCCTCCCTGGAATTTCAGGATTTTCCTTCGTGTTTTTCTTCTTTTTACTGTAATTTTTAGTACTATATTAAACATAAATTGCAGCATTTCAGATTCATTCTTTTCTAGCACATTCAATAAAGTGAAAGTGATTATTCAATGTGAAATACTGATTCATTCATACTTGAAAAATAAAAGTTGATAATTTCTGTAATGTTCTCTGTTGTTAGTGTTTGTAGGTCAGTGTGTTTTGAATGAAATGTATGTTTTCTGAATGAGAATTGTTGTCATTGTTTTGTGGATCTGAGTGAGTTTTAAAGGTGAGATGAACTCTGTGTGAGGAGTTGTGAATGTGGCTTCAGTATTGAACAATGCTTGTTAGCGGTCGAAAAAACAGTATAAAAACAATATGTTGTGTATTTTATTGTATTATTGTTTGTGTAGATGTGTTGCTCTGGATCTTTGCTCTTGTTTTCTTTATTGTTGCGGTGTTGGTCTGCTTCACGCAGCAGAAGATCATCTATACAGGTGACCAACATCTTGCATCTTTGAGATATTTAACTGCTCAACATGAGTTTATTTGTGTTATAAGTGCTGTGTGTCATTGTGTTGTCAGAGAGTGAGCTTCATCTGTGCTGCTGAGAGAAGATACAGGTGAGTGAATATTAAACACACACACACACACGCACACACAAGATCTGATCAAATACTCGACTTTTTTCCATTTCATCTTTCCAGCGTGTGTGTGTGTGTGTGTGTGTGTGTGTGTGTGGGTGGGTGCGTGTGTGCGTGATTCACAGAGATGTTGAAGCTGCTGAGACACAATGTAAACTAGATGAATGTATACAGATGAACAGAAGCAGATGAGGATGAAGATCACTGTCATGTTTGAATCAAACTCAAGGAATAAACTGTATCATGTAATAAATGTGAAAACTGTTTTTAATGTTGTAATATAGTTGATGTTCTGACAATCATTTAATACTTTTATTTCATCTCACTGCAGTGTTGTTCATCTTTATTAATGGTTTTATATGTGTGTGTGTGTGTGTGTGTGTTATCTGACAGATGTCTTTGATGTGTTTCATTTCATATTTTCTTATTTTGTTTACATTTTTTACTGATTTACAACAGAAACAAACTTCAGGAAAGAAAGATTTGTGAGAATACAAATATATTATTTGTATAATTATCGTATATAGAAGGATATAAGAGAAATGTTGTCATTACTTTACAGAATGAAACAAAAATATAATTTTACTGAAACATGTAGTAGGCTACATTTATAGTGAATAATAGTAAATACTGAAAAGAGTTGTGTGTGTGTGTGTGTGTGTGCGTGCGTGCGTGCGTGCGTGCGCGTGCGTGCGTGGTAAATTATTTCTTCATATCTTGAATCAATGTTCACACAACCAAATCCATCGATAAAGTGTTGATCATTTAATGAAGAATTCATACATTACACAACCCAACAACCCAACCGTGAACTACTTACTTGCACAATATTTAGGATTGTAGGCTACAATACGTGATACATACATTTAGTTTAATATACTGCAGCTACTTTAAATTATTAAATACTATTATAAAGAAAATATTTATTATAGTGTTTATGAATCAGCGCATAGATACTTAATAATATTTTACGGTTAGTGAAGCTGATGTGCGCTGAGTGTCCAGTAGGGGGCAGCAGATCCCTGCTGATGACGTCTAATGTGTCCACGCATGCGCAGCGAGAGCCTGAATCACGCAGCAGAAGTCAACAAAACAAGATCATGTCAGGTGTGTAAACTTTCATATTATACAGTTTATCAGTGAGCTGCTGTTATCATGTTTGTGTCTGTTTATCAACATATATCGATATATTTACTTACAACAAGTATATACGTTTATTCTGTCGATGTAGTTTTGTAGCCTTCATTTCTTTAAACTAGAACTGAAAGATCGCATGAGTGTTTAATATGTATTTATGTGCTTTTAATTTATTACAACGCACAAGAATTCTCCTGTAGTGTATTGTAATAGTTACTGTAGTATGTTGTAGTATTGTCTAATATATAATAGTCATTTCTACACTTTGTTTATCTATACTATGACTTTTCTATAGTGTTATCTATAGAGAATTGATAAACTACATAAAAATACTGTGGTATCATTTCAATATTTACGATAGTAAAGTTCAAAAGTACATTATCTAGAAATGTTACTATAGTAAATATTGCAATATTTTTTTACATGTGGGAAGAAAGCACTTTTTTAAGTGAATAATAATGGTTGTTTGGCATCATTTCTTCTTCTTCCTCTCTTTTGTAGATCAGTCGAGCGGGGCCGAGGAGGAGAGAGAAAGTGGTGTGGACGAGTTGAGGCTCGTGCTGATTGGTCGAACGGGTTCCGGCAAGAGCGCCTCAGGAAACACAGTTTTAGGACGACGTCACTTCCTGTCAGCTCTGAGAGCAGGTTCAGTGACACGCGTGTGCGAGCGGAGCGGAGCGACGTGTGACGGCTGCAGGTGGAGGAGAGTGACGGTGGTGGATATGCCGGGATTCGGCGACACTCGACTCGACACCGGTCACGTTCATTCTGAGATCGCCAGATGCATCGCTCTGACCGCTCCCGGCCCGCACGCGTTCCTCCTCGTGATCCCTTTGGGTCGCTACACGGAGGCTGAGGATCGGGCCGTGGATGAGATGGTGCGTGTGTTCGGTGAGGAGGCTCTCCGTCATCATACGGTGGTTCTGTTCACCCGAGGAGACGAGCTGGAGGAGGGCGGAATGGAGCGGTTCCTGAACGAATCCGTTTCGGATCGTCTGACGGTTCTGCTGCAGAAATGCGGCGGCCGCTATCACGTCTTCAACAACAGAGAACCGGAGAACAGAACGCAGGTGAGAGAGCTACTGCAGATGCTGGAGGAGATGCTGGAGGTGGCAGGACGCACGTACTACAGCAGCGACATGTTCCTGCAGGCGGAGCAGGCCATACGAGACGAACAGAGACGCATGAGTCAGGAGCGGACGGAGCTCTGGAGACTGAGGCGGGTCAGCAGACGTCAGGCCCTGCGCTCGGCTCTGAGCCGCTTCAGAACAGAAGCCGCTCTCTCGGGGAAAGTTCTGGAGCGTGTGAAGGTGCTGGTCGCCGCAGGAGCCACAGGAATGGCGGTGGGGGCCGCGTTCGGTGCCGCAGCTCCTCTGGCTTTGGCAGCGGGGGCCTCTGTGATGGGCGGCTCCGTGGCAGCAGGCGGAGCAATAGTTGCGGCGGCATCCGGAACGACGGCACTGGCTCTGGGAGCGGCGACAGGTGGGCTGTTGGGGGGCTCGGTGGGTGCGCTGGCAGGGGCGGAGGCTGCGGGACCGCGGGCGGGTGCTTTAGAAGCGCTGCAGCAGGTTGGAGTGATGGGCGTGTCAGCGGTGAGTGTGGCTGCAGGAGTGGGTGTGGCTGTGGGGGCGGGTGCAGCAATGGGGGCGGTGCTGGAGAGAGGAACTGAAACGCTCTATGTCGCGACTGCACCGCGAGCGCTGGATGCTGCTGGAGCGACTGCACGGATCCTGACGGCCGTAGCTGAGATTGGACGAGCGGCGGTGGGTGTTGTGCTCGCTGGAGGACTGGTGGTGAAAGTGATGAAGGAACAAGTTCGTTCTGGAAGTGAAAACAGCTACACGGAACGAAACTCCTACGAGATCTACTGGAATAAACAGTGATCCCAGTGTGTTTGACATTGACTGATTTATATCTCGATTCTGAATAAATAACAGAAATATCTTAGTTTTATTACTTATGCTGTCTCATCGAATTCTGATTGATTTACATTTAAATAAATCAAATGCTGAAAAATGTTTGGACTGGTTTTATGTAGAAAAGAAATCTTTGATTTTAAATTGAAACCAAGCAGATGTGTGACATCTTTGCAGCTATGAAACCACATGAAAACAAGTATATGATTTTGTGTTTAAAGTGACTTTCTTTCTTCTGCAGAACCTAAAGATGAGATCATCTTTTGTGTGTGACTCAGATACACACGAGAGAGAATAAACCACCACAGATGATTTCACTGAAATGTGTTTGTTTGTCTTCTTTGAAATAAACACATTAAACCGAACGAAAGTTTTGATGATTTTATATTTATCTTTCACTATTGTATCAGTTAAAACAATAAATATATGATGTGTCATGTCAGATTTATAAGACGTGTGTTAGGGTGTTTCGATTATTTGATTGAATTATTATTACTGAAACAGATTCTCTTTATGACATTTAGTCATTTAGCAGACGCTTTTCTCCAAAGTGAATTACAAGTGAGGTAAACAATAGAAACAATTGTAACATCACAACACAAGGACAACAATACATAAGAGCAATAAAACTGCTCTCAGCAAGCCTACCACAATATACGAAGATAAGGGTTTTTTATTTTTTTAATAATAGAAAAGATAGAAAAATAAATTGAATATATCAGTGAGTCAGGTGTTGGTGTTTTTAGACAATTCTTAAAGATAAAGCATGATAAACTAAAATGTCTCGGTGATTCTCATGTGAACATAAGTCACTTTATATATTATAAAGTGATGCAAAACAATGACAGTTAAAAGTTACACAATATAAAATACATATAAAGATATTTCCATTTGACATATTTGTATCAGTCTTTTTATTTGTTTGTATATTTTTTATGCATCTTTAGGGATTAAATCGCTGTCAGGATTTGTGAAGAATAATCGCTTTATTGTTTGATGGATAAACGCGCGTCTGCTAAATGAAGAAGACAGATGCTGTCACACGTCATTTTAAACCCCGCCCACTCATTACATATTCACAAAACGCCCCGTTAACTATCAGGTTCGTGGGCGTGGATTGGTTTCAATAGGCGTGTCAATGCAAATGATCCCAGCGCCTCTGCTCATCGACGTATCATCAGACCACAGTCCAGCGAGCGATCCGATTGGCCGACAGCTCCTGATCTTACGACGGCCATTGCCGAGCATGAGCCAATCGGAAGGAAGCGTCATTGTTTGTGATTGACGTCACTACTGGAAAGCAAGATGGCCGCTTGTGTTCAGTGACACCGGAACCGCCGCAATATCCGCGCGCAGAGAGGCTGTAAATGATTTAAACTTATTTCTGATAACCGAATAAAGCGATAGAGACACGTGACATTCCACACGAGACGCGCTGAAGATGGACGGCGCGGGGTTCATGGACACCATGGACTCAACACTATCCGAACTGGGCGATGAGTTTACACTGGGAGACATCGACGGTAAGACACCGAAACCGAACCTTGAGCTCCGTGTTTACCTGAGCTTACAGAGATCATGTGTGTGCGGTTCGGTTCGGTTCGAGTGTGGAGTTTGATGATGTAACCAAACATTGTGTGTGTGTGTGTGTGTGTGTGTGTGTGTGTGTGTGGTGTGTGTGTGTGTGTGTGTGTGTGTGTGTGTGTGTGTGTGTGTGTGTGTGTGTGTGTTGTTGAATAAACATCAGTGTGTGTGATTTGTTTACGTGTGTCAGTATGATGTTTTATTGATCTGCTGACATAGAAGGCAAAGAGATGAAAGTGAAGAGTTTTTTGGGTTAGTTGTGTTAAGCTGTCATGAGTTGAATCATTTCTATGATGTGCTGTAATGTTGTCATGTGTGAGTAGGTGTAAGTGAATAAATGTGTTGTGTATTTGTTGTTGATGATGGTGTGTTGTGTTGACTCAAACTTAATGTTTGCTGTCAGTTCATAATCTTTACAGTGTTGTGTTCTTGACTATATCGTCTTTGTCCTCTTTACAGTCTCTCCTTGAGTCACTTTGTTTCTTCACAAGAAATGTTTTGTGTTGATGATGTGAAATGACATTTATGACATCCTCACTTTATACACGTGTACAGTTTCAGATATTGTGTCTTTAGTGTTGTTGTTAGTCAGCAATATATTTATTATATATGTTTGGATGTACTGTACATGCAAAAACACAGTTCAACTCCAGACTTTGATTCTGATTTGATAGTTTTTTGTGTTTTACTGTCAGTAGTTTCAGATAAACATTTACATTTCTTTATTTGTCTGGATTCATGATCATCTCAGTGGTATAGTGAGTGCATATTACAAACACTAAAACACAACATCTGATGTGTGTGTGTTAAAATGTTATCAGTTGTTATGAAGTTGTAAACCATTTAAACAAACATGACAGTAAAACACAACACACTTTCTCTCAAGGTCTGATGTGTGAGTTCAAGGCTGCAGCGGTGTGTGTGTGTGTGTGTGTGTTCAAGGTCAGTTGTGTGTCATTTCAGCTGTACACACATGATGATCTTCTGTGTTGAGCTCTAAATGATGTGTTGTGCGTGTGCACGCGCTGTCACAGCCTGGTTGCTTGTCAGTTTTAGTTGTTCATACAGAAGAAAGTCTCACTGATGTCCTCGTGTCTGTGTGTTTATCAGAGATGCTGCAGTTTGTCAGTAATCAGGTGGATTTTCCGGATCTCTTTGAGGATCAGATGGGAGGCAGTTCTGTGACTCCTGTACGAGCTCCTCCACAGATTGCCCCCAACACCATACTGACCCCCCCGCACACCCCCGTACAGACCAGCAGCCAGACGCAAACACGCACACCACCGCTGCTGCAGCCCAGACCACAGCCCATCACGCAGGTGAGCTCAGACCACACCCACTCGCACTCCAGATCACACCTACTCAGTCTCACTCACTTGTGATTTTCTGTGCAGGTGCAGACGTTTCCAGTGCAGACGCTGTCTGTGCAGACGCAGGCGCAGCCGCAAACTGTGATGATCACTCCAACTGCTACAGCGTCTCGTTTTATTCAGAATCAAGTGATCTGTCAGCAGAATGCCAGCGGCAGCTTCCAGGGTAACACACACACACAAACATTGAAAACACACAACCGCTGCGTTCTAAACGTCTGTTTCTCCTTACAGTCATCCAACCACAGATGCAGAGCATCGTGACATCACCGCAGGTTCAGCCAATGACTATCCAGCATCAGCGTGTGTTGACTTCAACCGGTCAGACCATCCAGACTCTCTCCACAGCACCCGCCACTGTACACACAGTGTCTCAACAAATGCCTGTACGTCACACACACACATTTACCCACAATTCCCTGCTGCTGTCTTGAGAAATATGTACAGTGTAGTATGCATACTAACTGCATA
>JAOTQM010000676.1:92500-119091 GCA_026939265.1 Oreonectes daqikongensis
CGCAGTCCTCTGTGGGGTGTTTGTGTTTCTCTCAGTGCAGTGAATCTGTGTAAAAGTGCAGAAGGGAAGATTTCAGTCACACAACAGATTGAGATCTTTGTGACAGCAGCCATCAGCCTGAGGACAGCGCTGGGAAAACATCTCACCTGTCTGCCTGTGAGCACACACACACACACACATGCACTCACACACACACATGCACTCACACTCACACACACACACACACACATGCACTCACACATGCACTACACACACACACACACACGCACACACACAACACACACACACATGCACTCACACACACACTACACACACTCACACACACACACACACATGCACTCACACATGCACTACACACACACTCACACACACACTACACACACACATGCACTCACACACGCACTACACACGCACTCACATGCACTACACACGCACTCACATGCACTACACACTACACACGCACTCACATGCACTACACATGCACTCACATGCACTACACACTACACACTCACATGCACTACACACTACACACGCACTCACATACACTACACATGCACTCACATGCACTACACACTACACACGCACTCACATGCACTACACACTACACTACGCACTCACACGCACTACACACGCACTCACATGCACTACACACGCACTCACATGCACTACACACTACACACGCACTCACATGCACTACACATGCACTCACATGCACTACACACTACACACGCACTCACATGCACTACACACTACACACGCACTCACATGCACTACACATGCACTCACACACACACTACACACACTCACACACACACACATGCACTCACACATGCACTACACACACACTCACACACACACTACACACACACATGCACTCACATGCACTACACACGCACTCACATGCACTACACACTACACACGCACTCACATGCACTACACATGCACTCACATGCACTACACACTACACACGCACTCACATGCACTACACACTACACACGCACTCACATACACTACACACGCACTCACATGCACTACACACTACACACGCACTCACATGCACTACACATGCACTCACATGCACTACACACTACACACGCACTCACATGCACTACACACTACACACGCACTCACATACACTACACATGCACTCACATGCACTACACACTACACACGCACTCACATGCACTACACACTACACTATGCACTCACACGCACTACACACGCACTCACATGCACTACACACGCACTCACATGCACTACACACTACACACGCACTCACATGCACTACACATGCACTCACATGCACTACACACTACACACGCACTCACATGCACTACACACTACACACGCACTCACATGCACTACACACGCACTCACATGCACTACACACTACACACGCACTCACATGCACTACACATGCACTCACATGCACTACACACTACACACGCACTACACATGCACTACACACTACACACGCACTACACATGCACTCACATGCACTACACACGCACTCACATGCACTACACACGCACTCACATGCACTACACACGCACTCACATGCACTACACACTACACACGCACTCACATGCACTACACACTACACACGCACTCACATGCACTACACACACACGCACACACACACGCACCACACACACATGCACTCACACACACACTACACACGCACACACTCACACACACACACACACTACACACGCACTCACACACACACACACACACATGCACTCACACACACACTACACACGCACACTACACCTATGCACTCACACACACACACACACACACACACACTCACACACCCACACACACACATGCACTCACACACACTGATGTCTCTCTCTCTCTCTCTCTCTCTCTCAGGGTCATCTGTTAAGTTGTGCTGAGAGTTTGGCCTGTCAATCAGACTCTAAGCCTCTTCCAGACAGTCTGCACTGGATCTTCACACCACTAGGCCATCAGTTTTTCCTGAGCTGTGATTGGTCAGTGAGGTCAGAGAACAGCGAGCAGATTTTCACCTCCCAGAGAGATCAGGGTGAGACACAAACAAACACAGCCAATCACAGCCGAGCGTTCTGCAGGAGATTAAATGTGTTTGTGTGTTTTCTGTCTGCAGTCGATCCCATAGCACAACTGCACCGCTGCTTCTGTGAGAAACTTCTAGAACGAGCTGTTCACACACTAATCGAGCCACAGAGCGGCAAACACACTGAGGATTCTGGGTACTCACACGCACAGACACACACACACAGGCTCTAGAAACTGTGTGGCAACACACATGATGGTGTGCTGTTGTTGATGTGTTTGTAGGGAGTTCTCTGGAGTTTTGGAGTTCCTGCAGCTGTTGAACAGTTGCACTGAAGACTCCGCCCCCTCGACCGCCCCCTTCCCTGCGCTGGCCAATCAGAACACAACACCAGGTTTGTGTGGCTGTAGTTTCATCGGCTGATATCTGTCTGTTGTGAGTGTCGATGGCATTGTGTAATCTTGTGTGTTTAGTGAGAGACCCCGTGTGCCGTTGGTGGGCGTCGGTGCTGAAGGCGGCGGTTCATTGGCTGCAGGGTGATGATGCATCTGTGAGGTCACTGCTGTCGGAGGCGGAGCGTATGCCCAGAGCTCTTCACACTCTAGAGTGAGCAATAAACATCATGAAAGTGTTTGTGTGTTACCCATGTGTAGCTCTGCTGTAAGCTTGTGTATGTGTGTGTGTGTGTGTGTGTGTGTGTGTGTGTGTGTGTGTGTGTGTGTGTGTGTCAGTCACCCGCTGCCGAAGGCCGTGTTGGCGTTGTGTAAAGCCGTTCAGATGAGTGTGTGTCCTCAGAAGGGAGAGGGAGTGTCCAGCTGTCTCGCTCACTGTCAGCGCTCCGGCGCTCACCTGCACGTCAGTGTGTCACAGTCGCACAACAATACCTGGCTACACAAGGTACAACACACACTTCTACAACAACACACCTCATCGCAGTGCGTTCTGGGATTGACATATAAATGATTGATGTCTTCTTTCAGGGGGTGGAGCTTCTGGTGTGTGATCTCCTCCTGACTCTTAGAACCAGCCTATGGCAGCGCGGCGGGGGTTCTAACGGAGAGCCTGGCCCCGCCCCTGGATCACAGCTGGCTGGCTTTCAAAGGGACTTGAGCTCTTTGAGGAAACTCGGACAAGCTCATAGACAAGCTCAACACAAGGTGACCTTTGACCCACACCTTCACGTTCTAACGCACACGATCGCCACTGATGCTAAACGTGACGTTTGTGTTTTCAGCTGTTCCTTCACGAGACCACCGTCAGACTGATGGCTGGAGCCAGTCCCACACGCACGCACCAACTGCTGCGAAACCGAACGCACAACTACACCACGACAGGTAAACACGTCAAACGCTGCCACACGCTTCAACAGCGACGGGTATGAGTGGCATTAAAGTGTTGTTGTTTGTGTTGATTGTCATCAGATGGCGAGCGTGAGAGAGCTCACGTCATTCTGTTAGCCTGTCGTCACCTGCCGCTGCCGTTACTGACGCCTCCGGGTCACCGCGCTCGTCTGCTCGCTGAAGCCAAACGGACGCTGGAGAGAGTCGGAGACCGCCGCTCGCTGCAGGACTGTCAACAGATTCTACTGCGACTGGGAGGAGGAACCACCATCGCTGTGTCTTAACACGCGCATGCACACACTGACTAGTGACTCTGTATGTTAGTGATGATGAAGATGATGTCAATATTAGATGTAGAATAGGTTTACGCTTACAAACACACGCACGCTTGGTTCAGACAGTGTTTATTTACTGTAGTACCCAGCATTTTTTTTTCAGCTACCTCACACACACACACACACACACACACACACACACACACACACACACACACACACACACACACACACACACACACACACACGTTGTACAGAATCATGTAGAGACCAAAGTCTTGTAGAACACATGAATGGATGGATGGGGGGGGTTTTCATGTGTAATTAGCTCAAATGTCACATTTTTTCTAATGTGTTTGCTTATTGTTGTTCATGAGTATTTTCTCTTTATTATTTGATGTATTTGGGAACATTAGATCAGGTCTTTTATTATGAAGACACATGATGATCATATAAAAGTCTCACACACAAAGTGAAGATCGATGGTAGATTAAAAAGCTTGTGTGTTTATTATTTTGTTTGTTCAGTTTGTAATAATTTAAAGTGTTCATTGTTTTGCTTGTGTTTTAAACTCTCTCACTTGCTCATGGTTTTGTTTTGTGTTAATGTGTATTTTTTCTTTTTTTAAATAAAACTGCAGATGCCCTTGAAGAATAAGCAGCGTGTGTCTTTTGTTCAGTCTGTGTGTAGATTGTTGGGATTATGTGTTTTTGATGTTTTATAGATATGAAGTGATCCTGTGATAGTTTAATGTTCTACAGTTATTTCAGATCATATCACTGACATGTATGAAGGACTGTGAAAACTGTTTTCTTAGTTTATAATGACAGAAACATTTTGCTCTAAAGCTGATCAGTTATAATAATTAACAGACGAACGGATGAAAATGTTTCATTAATTCAATTTAGATTCAGTGACATTTTTATAATATATATTACATAATATATATTTAGCAGTATATTGTAAAAACCAAAGTACACAAAGCAAAATTAGTTTATTAAATTATTTTTACTTTTAGGAGTACATTATCACACTATAAATCCCCACAAAGCTAACAGAAGTGATTTAAAAGCTTTTTTTATATTTAATTTTGAAATCACTTGCCTTTTATTTTGTAATTTCCGGAAGATTCCGGAAGTGGATGTTCAGTCGGAGTGTGTGTCTCACGTGCAAATGAAAACTCATGAAAATGGTGAAAAACGGCAAAAACAAAAAGCGAACAGGAATGAAACAGAAGCAGAGAAAATGTGTGTTGATGTTTGATGATAAAGAGCGACAGTAAGTTTATTTAAATAACACATTCAGTTTAATTTAACGCTACTTTACTGACACGATGTCGATGTGTGTGTGTGTGTGTGTGTGTGTGTGTGTGTGTGTGTGTGTGTGTGTGTGTGTGTGTGTGTGTGTGTGTGTGTGTGTGTCTGTCTGTGTCTGTGTGTGTGTGTGTGTGTGTGTGTGTGTGTGTGTGTGTGTGTGTGTGTGTGTGTGTGTGTGTGTGTGTGTGTGTTTACCAGTCTATGGTATTTACTATATACCCAGAGCATGAAACATTACAATAACACAACAAACAAGGTGAAATGAAATAATGTGCTAATGTTCTAGTGTTAGCTCGTGTTTGTGGAGATAAAATCATTTTTTGTGGTCCAGTGGTTAGAGAGTTGGACTCATGATCAGAAGGTTGCTGGTTTGATTCTCAGGGCTGGTGGGTAACGGCTGAGGTGCCCTTGAGCAAGACACATAACCCCCACTTGCTTACTATACAAAATGTACAAATGTATAGTACAATGTAATGTAAGTCGCTTTGGATGAAAGCGTCTGCCAAATGCATAAATGTAAATGTAAATGTTTATAATTGCTCAAAGTTCACACAGAATGTTTCAATGTAAGTTGCTTTATTAGCATGACAAAATTGTACATTGTATTGCCAAAGCATTTGCAGCTGGGCTGCATACAATTAGTGCAAATATGTATACAAACAGAGGGTAAGTAATAATAATAATAATAATAATAATAATAGTAATAATAGTATCAAATGAAAAGTGTGATATGTGTAGTGCAAGCTTAAAGTGAATAAGTAATATATAAAATTTTCTATATATTGGAAACATGAGGTCAGGGCAGATTCAGTGTTTTCTCTTCTGTTATGACAGACAGACACATATTTAGCAGCTAACACACAACAGTCCTTGTGTTCTCCAAACAGATACGACAGTTTCTTATTCTTGTCTTGTGTATGGATTTGATTTTTCCATAAAACTCTCTGATTTTTCCATAAAACTGTTCTCTCTCTCTCTCTCTCTCTCTCTCTCTCTCTCTCTCTCTCTCTCTCTCCTTCTCCTTATTTTAATTTCACATTAAAGTAAAAAATAAAATATAGAATTAAATATAAAATAAAGTATTTGTTAATATACAAATTGACTGAAATATAAAGTATTTGACTATATATAAAATGTACATTTTAAGCTGAACCAAAGACATAATAATGGGATAAAAGTAAAACAGTGTATGTATGTGTGCATTGATTCTAAGAGATGAAGGCAGTAGTTTGTGCAGCTGATAGATGAATTTAATGCGTCTCTTCTCCTCCAGTAACATCTGCATTTGCTCTGTTTCTGAACATCTGTGAAACTCTGATAAAGTGTTTCTCTCTCTCACATCTTTAAATTGATCACAATGAAGGAGAAAGTGTGTCTCTGTCTCGACCTCACTAGTGTCACAGTGAACACAGACTCATGTTTGTCTCTATGGCCAGACTGTGATCACAGAGGATCCGTCTCTGTTTTACATCACCAACAGTGTAGAGATAATCTGCCAGATTGTATTTTCTGTTTAGAGTCCGATAACAGTTTACTTTACTTTAGTTTTTACTCTCATTTTCCCAATGATCTAAGTATGACTTCTTACTTTCTTTGGTAATTTGGTTTATTCTGATTTGGGTTTGTTCAGTAGTTCTGGTCTGAAGTTTCAGAGTCAGCTGGCAGATGGGACTCAAGACTGAATCTAAGCAGGGTTAAGTCTTCTCAGAGAAAGTTGTGTTGCTGTTGGTATTAGTGAGAGCAGTAGATGTGCTCAGCTGCTCACTCACCCTGTGGTCTGTGTGGGTCATAATGCATCAGTATATAGTGATGGAGACATTACACTGTGAAAAGCACCGTCTTTCAGATGAGACGTTAAACCGAGGTTCTGACTCCCTGTGTGAGTAGGTTCCCTCCAGCGACCCTTGACTATCATGGCCTCTTAAATGATCTCTCTCCTCTCCACCTGTAGCTGGTGTTGTTGTTCTGTGCTGCCGTCTCATCATCCAGGTGGATTCTACACACTCATATGACTGTAAAGCGCTTTGGGTGTACAGCAATACACAATAAAGCGCTATATAAATGCCTTATTCATTTATTCTCTGTGTCATTATTATCATTATATCACAGGTTAATGCTGAGATTTGGTGCTAAGTGAATGTTATTGTTCACATATTTCTTAGCTCAGGATGGAGTTTTAGTTAAATCAACTTTTAGACGTTCGGGTTTGAGAATAAAGTGAGAATGAAATGAGAGTGTAATAGTTGAATCACATGAAGAGCAGCTTTAGTTGCTATTGTATGCTACTCGGTTTTCCTGTAGCAATTTTTCCATGTTTGAACTATAAGCATGTTGTAATAAAAGCAGGATTAAGGGATGTTTTTGTCATAAACACGTGTTTGTGTTTGTCAGAGAATTCCTGACAGGTTTCCACAAGAGGAAAGTAGAGCGACGGAAAGCTGCAATGGTGGAGATGAAGAAGAAACTGAAAGATGAGCAGAAGAGAGTCAGAGACGAGGTGATGGTCACATGATGTGTGTGTGCGTGGGTGTGCGCGCGCGCGCGTGCGTGTGTGTGTAACATCAGCTGAATGTGTCTCATTATCTTACAGAGACACAAGGAATATTTAAAGATGCTGAAGGAGCGACAAGAAGCTCTGGGTGAGTTTCATACATTTATTAACACGGATTTGTTTCATAGCACATCACCAACAATCAATCCTGTGTGTGTGTGCGTGTGTGTGTGTGTGTGTGTGTGTGCGCGTGTGTGTGTGCGTGTGTGTGTGCGTGTGTGTCCAGACGAGGCAGACGAGACTGATGAACTGGAAGATGCTGTTACATCGACCACCGAGTGTCTTCAGTATGACCATCCCAACCACACGGTTACCGTGACAACCATCAGTGATCTCGACCTATCAGGATCAAGACTGCTGGAGTCCCAGAGAGTGAAGGTGAGACCATCTAACTGTGATGAATCTCATCATTCTGATCGATTACATGAAGTGATTGTGTGACATTTGTGTGTGTTTCTCCAGACAACTGAAAACTGTTGTGACGGTGATAATAATAATAATAATAATGATGATGATGATGATGATGAAGAGAGAGTGAAGTCCAAGGCCCTCCCAAAGAAAGCAGGAAACCCCATCCTCTCGAGAAAGTACCGTCAGCTTTACTTCACCTCACATGAATGATTGTCATAGAAATGATAAAAACATTCATTTCTTTCTTTCTTTCTTTCTTTCTTTGTAGAATTCAGTCTCTTACGGCATCAATTCACATTTTCACTAAAAGGAGCAAACAGAAACACAAACCAGAGGCGAGGCGACGACATCATCAGAGTGACAGGAAGTCATCGGTCATCCATGAAAACAAGCTCCGCCTCGGCAGAACAACCAAGAAGCAGAGACGCATGCGGACTGGAGGGAAGAGGCGGAGTCAGGACTGATGTGTTGTGTTGTGTTGTGTTGTGTTGTGTTGTTCACCTCACACTACACATGTTTGTTTTTGTATTCTTGTGATACTTTAAAGACAATAAAAACTGATTTTTCATCACATTGTGTGATATGTTCACAGTTCTTGAGAATCTGAATATCTGAACATTTTAATATTATAATGCTTAGTCAATTTAATATTCAAGATATCGGGCACAATCTAACTTTAATGAGAAAGAATAATACAATTATTTACATTGGAAAGGTATTTTTTTAAAGTTCAGCTAAAAATTCTCCTCATGTGGCTGGTAAACCTGTATGTGACACTGATATTTTGAGAAATGTGTCAGTGGTTTTGTGTTCATACAATAGATGTCAGTGGAGTTCAGTGTTGTTTGATTATCAACATTCTTCAAAATATCTTCTGTTGTGTTCTGAAGAAGAAAGAAACTCATACAGTTTTGACATAAAGATGAAGAAATGATGACAGAATTTGTTTAACAAACGTCTTTTAACAAACACTTATACTATATCTATGAGATTCTAAATTGTCATCACTTTTCTTTTGTTTACAAGATAAAACATGTTTTAAGGCTTGTGTTTATAAGATACTAAGTTTTAAAAGTGTCTGTATTTAGCGTTTAATTTGTGTCATGTACCATCTGCAACAGAAGCGTATGTGTGTGTGTGTGTCTCTGATATTTAATACACACAACAGATGGACACACACACAAGACTCACTGTCAGCTATTGTTGAGCAGCCAATGAGTGAGTGTGTGTGTGAGGAAACACATGTGGTCTGTTCATCTCACAGACTCAATCGACTCTCATCTGCTGCTCAGGTAACACACTCTCACTGTCTGTCTGATCATGTGTGTTTTTCTCTTATAATGCCTGCTTTCGTGTGTTTTTGTGTTGATATCAGATTATGGCTGTGTTGCTGTTACAGAGTAAAGGGCTTCATATCGGAATTGTAACAGTGTCTTGTTGATATAAGAGTCTGATTTTGATAAAACTGAGTCTGGATGTGTATAATATCAGAGTCTGATTTTGTTGATGCAACAGTCTGATGTGTTGATATCAGAATGTGATTGTGTTGTTATAACATAGTCTACTAATAGTGCCGATGTAACAGAGTCTGGTTGTGCTGGTTTAACAGAGTCTGACTGTGCTGGTTTAACAGTGTCTGGTTGTGCTGGTTTAACAGAGTCTGGTTATGCTGATATAGCAGAGTCTGACTGTGCTGGTTTAACAGAGTCTGGTTGTGCTGATATAGCAGAGTCTGACTGTGCTGGTTTAACAGAGTCTGGTTGTGCTGCTAGAGCAGAGTCTGACTGTGCTGGTTTAACAGAGTCTGGTTGTGCTGATATAGCAGAGTCTGACTGTGCTGGTTTAACAGGGTCTGGTTATGCTGATATAGCAGAGTTTGACTGTGCTGGTTCAACAGGGTCTGGTTGTGCTGATATAGCAGAGTCTGACTGTGCTGGTTTAACAGGGTCTGGTTGTGCTGATATAGCAGAGTCTGACTGTGCTGGTTTAACAGAGTCTGGTTGTGCTGATATAGCAGAGTCTGACTGTGCTGGTTTAACAGAGTCTGGTTGTGCTGATATAGCAGAGTCTGACTGTGCTGGTTTAACAGAGTCTGGTTGTGCTGCTAGAGCAGAGTCTGACTGTGCTGGTTTAACAGAGTCTGGTTGTGCTGCTAGAGCAGAGTCTGACTGTGCTGGTTTAACAGAGTCTGGTTGTGCTGATATAGCAGAGTCTGACTGTGCTGGTTTAACAGGGTCTGGTTGTGCTGATATAGCAGAGTTTGACTGTGCTGGTTCAACAGGGTCTGGTTGTGCTGATATAGCAGAGTCTGACTGTGCTGGTTCAACAGGGTCTGGTTGTGCTGATATAGCAGAGTCTGACTGTGCTGGTTCAACAGGGTCTGGTTGTGCTGATATAGCAGAGTCTGACTGTGCTGGTTTAACAGGGTCTGGTTGTGCTGCTAGAGCAGAGTCTGACTGTGCTGGTTTAACAGGGTCTGGTTGTGCTGGTTTAACAGGGTCTGGTTGTGCTGCTAGAGCAGAGTCTGACTGTGCTGGTTTAACAGGGTCTGGTTGTGCTGGTTTAACAGGGTCTGGTTGTGCTGCTAGAGCAGAGTCTGACTGTGCTGGTTTAACAGGGTCTGGTTGTGCTGATATAGCAGGGTTTGACTGTGCTGGTTCAACAGGGTCTGGTTGTGCTGGTTTAACAGGGTCTGGTTGTGCTGATATAGCAGGGTTTGACTGTGCTGGTTCAACAGGGTCTGGTTGTGCTGGTTTAACAGGGTCTGGTTGTGCTGCTAGAGCAGAGTCTGACTGTGCTGGTTCAACAGGGTCTGGTTGTGCTGCTAGAGCAGAGTCTGACTGTGCTGGTTCAACAGGGTCTGGTTGTGCTGCTAGAGCAGAGTCTGACTGTGCTGGTTTAACAGGGTCTGGTTGTGCTGCTAGAGCAGAGTCTGACTGTGCTGGTTCAACAGGGTCTGGTTGTGCTGCTAGAGCAGAGTCTGACTGTGCTGGTTCAACAGGGTCTGGTTGTGCTGCTAGAGCAGAGTCTGACTGTGCTGGTTCAACAGGGTCTGGTTGTGCTGCTAGAGCAGAGTCTGACTGTGCTGGTTCAACAGGGTCTGGTTGTGCTGCTAGAGCAGAGTCTGACTGTGCTGGTTTAACAGGGTCTGGTTGTGCTGATATAGCAGAGTCTGACTGTGCTGGTTCAACAGGGTCTGGTTGTGCTGCTAGAGCAGAGTCTGACTGTGCTGGTTCAACAGGGTCTGGTTGTGCTGCTAGAGCAGAGTCTGACTGTGCTGGTTTAACAGGGTCTGGTTGTGCTGCTAGAGCAGAGTCTGACTGTGCTGGTTCAACAGGGTCTGGTTGTGCTGCTAGAGCAGAGTCTGACTGTGCTGGTTTAACAGGGTCTGGTTGTGCTGCTAGAGCAGAGTTTGATTTTGTTAATGTAACAGAGTCTGGTCTGTTGTGTCTGTAATTGTGTTTATATGTCAGGCTCTGGTTGTGTCAGTGCATGAATTATGAATCTGTTGTTAAATGTTGTGTGTTGGTTGATGTCATTTGTCTCTGAAAGGTTGTTATAGTTGTCGTGAGTGTGAAGTCGTGATGCCTCTGACCGGTGACGAGCTTGTGTGCCCGAAGTTTCAGCCCAACATCTTCGACTCCACCCGCTGCCACGACTGTTTACGTCAGAAACACCTGCACAACTCCTCACCTGAACATGACACAACTGCCGCACACAGCCAGGAGAAAGACACCAGCACCAAGGTAAGACAGACAGACAGACAGATGTATGATAAATAGAATGTATTATCATGTATAATTGCTGTAGTCTGAATGAAGAGGACAGCGAGTCTTTGTATAGTCTTAGTGCAAGATCATGAGATCATCATACATGATGAGAGTAATTCAAGTGTGCGTGTGTGTGTGCGCTCCACCTTCTCATTTATAATGAATGACAACAGATCAAGTTCTTCTAGCTGATAGATTCACAGTCAGATCTCTTCAGAGCAACAACACTTAAAAACAAGACTCCTGAAGTAACTTTACTTGAAATTGAAAATGACCTAATGTAAATTCTGTGACATAATGCTACAGAGGTTTGAGTGGTTCCTGATATGTGGTTGTTAGGTTCTGCACACATGGACAGGTTAGAGGATTTTGGGTGATTTTGAGTTTTATGTAAAAGCTTCAGTGATCTGAGATGCTTTTGTGGTTAGATCATGGCGCTAGCAACGTCAAGGTCATGGGTTCAATCCCAGTGATTGCACATACTCAGAAACCAATGTATAGTATAATGCAATGTAAGTCGCTTTGATCAAAGCATCTGTCAAATGCATAAATTGTCAAAATGTAAATGAACTAAAATAATGATGAGCAGAAAAACCACAAACCAGACCAAGTTACAGCCGTGAAACTTGAAACCAGTACAGTGTGTGCGTGTGAGTGCGAGAGAGAGAGAGAGAGAGAGAGAGAGAGAGAGATGTGTAATGTAGATTACCATTACCTTGATCAGTTTTCTTAGAAATCTCAAATGAACAGTACAAAAAATATTAAATCGTTTTAAAAGAAAACGTAGAAAAGTGCTGTAGAAAAGCACTGTGACATATCATCCTAAAAAATGTTCACACTCACACAGAAATCTGACTTCAGTACATCAGACATCACAGTGACACGCTTCTGTTCCTCTATCATTGCCTGTATTGTGCTGATCTCTGATTGGCCGGCTGTTTTCACGTTCGTTCGTCAGGAGGACTCAGACGTGCTGTCAGTGGTGAGCAGCTACTGTGATGTCAGCAGAGGGGGGCGTGGCTTTGAGGACGGCTCCCTCTGTATTTTGAGTGCAGACTGTGACCTGTACGTGTGTGACGGAGACGACGATCAAAGCTCTGACAGGTAAGACTGAGTCCTTATTTTTTAGAATATAGACACAGTTATAAACTTTTTGAGTGTTGTGATGCTTGTCTCATTCCAGTCAGTGTGACGATTCCGTATACAGCAGCTCTGTCAGTGTTGAAGAAGACACAAACGTCCTTCATTACCCTTCATCTCACTGCAGAATGACCCGTCTGGATCTGTCATCACACCGGTCGAATCCTCGTAGCTGGACAGAGGTCGACCACGGCCGCGATGCTTTTGGGTCCTTCGGGTTTTCTCACGGTGAGGTGAACATCATATACAGTTACCGATGGCTGTCGTTCAGATAGTTCGAGTGACAGTTTGAGGTGTCAGATCGTGTAGAGTTACACCGGGATTTTCCAGCTTATGACACGAGAACCACATATATCATTTTCACATATTAACACAATCTCTCTCTCTGTCTGTCTGTAGGTAGTGTGCAGGAAAAGAGAGATCGGGAGAGCGGATATTTCTCTCTGGGAAGAGCTGCGGGTAGTAGAGCCATCTGCGATAAAGGCTCTCCTCCTCCTTATCGGCATTCTGAGAGAGGCCATCCCATCCCGGGTAACAAAAGCCCAGAACCCAAAGCCACCATTCCCTTTCGGAACCCGGATCTGGGCGTTCCCTCTGAAAGGAGAACCTCTGAGATTCAGAATTTTGAACTGACCGACTCTCCTCCACAACACGTGACTCCTGATCCAGTGGATCTCAGCGTAGAGGTGGAAGCTCTCGCTGGTCCCAGATCTCTTAGTCCCACCCCTTTTAAACAAGCCGAATCACTCAGCCCATCCAAACGAAGAGTTGAACGAAACGTCCCGTCGTCCTCTTACCGGCAGCCAGGAACGCTCAGCCCTTCCCAAAGAAGTTCCAGTCTGTCACGCTCCTCTTCTCCCGGTCGTAGTAGCTCTCTGATGAGGCGAGGCGAGTCCACCTCCTCTCTAAACACGCTGGGTTTTCGCGCTGGCAGTGTCGCGCAGGCACGAGAGCAAGTGTCCGTCAGTCCCGCGTGGAATGCTTACTCTGGAAGCTCGCAAAAAAACTTCCGCTCGTTGGCGAGCACTGTGGGCACAGTCAGTAGCGTCAGCAAGTCTTACATGGATCTGAGAGGCACTTTGCGGAATTCAGATAACAACAGCTCTCACGTCGGGTCTACGGTGAACCGTGGTAGATCCTCACCTTCCAGGCGGAGTTATGATGGTCCTGGGCAAACTTCTGTTCGGAAAAGTGAAATGAGCCCTTCATCTGAGTATGGTCACGACAGACAGAGCTCATCCCACACAGGTAGACGATATGATGCAAGAAGCCAGTCCCCTACAGGCAGGAAGGAGACAGATAACTCCTCAGGTCAGATTCTAGAGGGTCGTCGCAGTGCATCTCCAGTCAGAAAGGGTTATGGAACAGAGAAAAGGTCAACGTCCAACGGGTGGTGTTTTAACAGAGAAAGCCCACCGTCATCCAGGAAAGGCTACGACACTCAAATCCAACCATCACTGAAGAAAGCAGAAGTCAAGAGCTCCCTTCACAGCTACAGGCGAGACAGCCGACACTCCTCCCCCAGTAGAGGTCAACATCAACACTTTGACCAATCATCGCTTTATAAATCCAAAACAAGCCAGGTGAACCCAACTCGTGAGCTGAAGAGCCGCACTTCCTCCCCGTTAAGGTGGGGAAATGACAATCCTAGCCAATCCTTACCTCGCAAATCAGAGATTGGCCAGCGCTCTGCTACACTGAGGCATGACCCTACGGGCCACGCACCTCTGAGGAACACAGTGAGTGACAGAACAGACTCCGCCTCTTATGTAAAAAACACCATCAAATCACAGCGTGAATCAAACCCTCCGTTAGGTCACTGGAGAGGCTCCACCCACTCTCTCCTCAGTCAGTCGGTATCACGTAGCTCCTCCCCATCCCGCAACAGCTCCACTCAACGATCCGCTCCCGTTACCTGGGAAACATCACAAAGTGTTAGTAAGAGGAGCAATGTAAAGCAGGAGCGAGAGAATCAAAGCTCCACCCCTAACAGCCGACCATCAGTGTCCCAAAAACAAAGCCTTTCACCTTCAATGCGGAGACACACGTCCTCACAGAGCTCGATGGACTCCGAGTCAAGTCATCTGTCAGCCGGATCTTCAGGACTGAACCGAGAGGAATATGCCGTGATGGCTAACCTTCCTAAAGTGAAAACCGTTCTGCAGAGGGAGGGTCCCAGTCACTTGGAAAGACTCAAAAGCCAACAGAGACGAGATCTTTCCCTCTACAAACCAGCCAGGTAGACACCTGATGTCCAGAGTCCCTTCCCATCATTCGGTTGTTCACAGCGAGCACTGTCAAAGTCAAAATTCTCAGCTCTGTTCAACACACAGGTTAATACAGTAAATGCGAATAAAGACGTGTAGAATGTGTTGTGTTTTCAGTCACTGTCAAAGCAAAGCTCCTAACTCAGAATGGGATGAAGTAGAGGAAGAGAGAGACGCTGGGAGACTGTCAAGAGCACACTCCTCTAGCTCACTATACACACAGGTAAGTACACCTGAAACATGCTAACATGAGCGCTTGTCAAGTGCATGAGAGAACACAATACACGAGCACTGTTCAGACCATCAATCTGATATGATGACAGAGAGCGAGCAGTCCGTCTGCAGAGCAGATTCACAAGAATCCGTCCAGATCATCAGAACACAAACAGGTGCAGTAACACATTCACACTGAAGCGCTGTCGTTTGTGTTGTTGTTTGTTTAATGTGTGTGTGTTTGCTTTTCAGAAAGCACACAGACCGTCAGTGTATTTCTCCTGCAGTGTGGAACAGACTGATGAAGAATCCGTTCAACAGGCACGTCCTAATATCTTTAT
Source organism: Oreonectes daqikongensis (assembly GCA_026939265.1). Taxonomy (NCBI): domain Eukaryota; kingdom Metazoa; phylum Chordata; class Actinopteri; order Cypriniformes; family Nemacheilidae; genus Oreonectes; species Oreonectes daqikongensis. The sequence goes on from JAOTQM010000676.1 coordinate 108,166, forward strand.
TTAACTGCTGCTGTCTGCAATCCCTCTATCGCCATCTCTGTTCGAAACATTAAACTGCACTTCACATATCTTTACATATGTGTTCAAGTCGAACGTGACATTTCCCACAAAATCCTAATCATTACTATTTATAACAGTTTAAAATAGATTTATACAATGAATTTCCTTTTATTCATGTTTTTGTCTTCCGTGGCCTTTAATCAAATTGAACGATATATCTTTAAATAGTCTGAAAGCTTTAATCATCTGTATCATTTTTTCCGTATTTATCCTAATTAAATAGCGAGTGATCTGTAGTAAAATCAAAGTAGTCACAAATTTACTACGGTCACACCACAATACCTGTAAGATTTCTACACTTTTATTGAAAACCTTTATAAAAACAGACAAGCAACTGTTTGTTGTGTTAGATTGATATATTAGTGTACGAACTTATAAACGCGTAAAGAATGTGATTACAACAAAAAGCCTCCGTCACTAGATCATTCTGATTGGCTGCTGTACTACCGCTTGTACGTTTGATTGGTTGTTGATGTCACGCTTGTATTTTCGGTTGGTTGCTGTTTTGCTTTTGGCCTGTTTTGATTGGCTGCTCGCTTCCGCTGAACTCCGCACGGGATCCGCCCCGGTAACGCAGACAGCAGCTCGAGCTCCGTCAAACTTTCAGTCTCATCGATCGAAACTGTTTATCATTTTTATTATTAATAATAAGCACCATGAATTTGAGATAAACTCTTCAGCGTTATTAAAACTTTTGAGAGTTAAATTGTATCATATGGAATTTATTTAACTGCTGTTTGCGCTTTGGCTGGATTTCAACATCATGACGGTCAGTTTAACTTTCATTTACTTTATTAAACGCGGACTGAAGTGTGTGTGTGTGTGTGTGTGTGTGTGTAAGCAGGTCTAAACTGAGTGTGTTTTGTGTTGTGTTTGCTGTGTGTGGGGGGGGGGTCGAGCAAACACTTTTTCTTAATACATATTTGTGTGTATTTGCGCGCGACACACCCCACACAGCGCATGCGCGTTAGGACACTCATCGTGATGTTCTTTTCTGTTAGTGTAGATTCACACGTTATTATTCATCATTTAAATCAGTCAGATTTAGTTATTATTCATGATCAACCTGTTAAACTTGAACTACAGTTTACTATAGTAAATACTATAACATTATGTAATGTTGAAACCATGATATATTAATATCTGATGATGAATAACGATGATCATGTGTGCTCTGAACATCATCTGTGTGTTTGTGTTAAGAGTGAATAGCCTTTATACATTCACATGTCTTTTATCATAGTTTGGAAACATGTGATCAGCTGAAGTGTTTTTTTAAACGATCTCTGATCAGATCAGATTGTCATGCAGGTTTAGATCAGATGGACAGCGAGATTGAATGCTGTTTCATTTATCTAACACTCGTCTGGTGTATGTGTGATGTACACTAGATGTGTTTGAGCATCACACTGATGTTTCCTGTGTGGTTCACATCTGTCTGCTCTGCTGTGTTAGTTCCTCACACACTTGTTTATCTCTGTGTGTGTTTGCAGTGTGTTGCACTTTAGCTAATAGCACTGAACTCAAGTCTCTCTCTCTCTCTCTCTCTCTCTCTCTCTCTCTCTCTCTCTCTCCCTCCCTCCCGCTCTCTCTCTCTCCCTGTAGCCTGACCTGCTGAACTTTAAGAAGGGCTGGATGTCAAAACTGGATGAGAGTGGAGAGGTAATGATAACAGCGTGTGTGCATGAGTGCGTGTGTGATGTGTTTCAGTATTGTCTGACTGTGTGTGTGTGTGTGTTCAGTGGAGAAAACACTGGTTTGTTCTGACGGACGCTGGACTGAAGTACTACAGAGATTCAGCAGCAGAAGAGGTGAGCGACACTTCTGTTTTCATATGTTCTGCTGTTGTGTTGAGGCTATATGTCACAATGTGTCTCACTGTTTCAACAGAGGGATGAAGTAGATGGAGAAATCGACCTGAAGACATGTGTGAAGGTGTCTGAGTTTGATGTGGAGAAGAACTATGGCTTTCAGATACAGGTCAGTACAGACAGAGGGAGAGAGAAAATGAAAAAAGAGACGGTGAGAGACACATGTCTGGTCATGACACACACATTCCTCTAGCTGATGGCACATGACCAAGCAATCACATGTGAGATGTTGAGATAGCTCCATACAAATACATGTGTCTCTTCACAGACGAGAGAAGCCGTGTTCACGATGTCTGCCATGACTGCAGGAATCCGCAGGAACTGGATTGAAGTTTTAAAGAAAAGTATTCGACCAAACGGCTCTCCAGACCTCACACAGTCAGTACACACACAGAAAACATTCGATGTATATTTATTTATAAAGATAAGAAACATAGTTTACTGATTTTACTGAAATGTCCCTGAGTGGGAAATTTTGTCGTTCACCAGTGTTTACACATTTGTCTTTGAAGTACGTATTCTCACACATAAGTGTGAACATTGTAAATCGGTCGGACTGCTCAAAAATGATGCGATGCAGGGCTGCAACCCAACATAAAATTGTGTGTTTTTTTCTGCAGGCTGCCCGACTGCAGCGCTGATAAAGACAACACACGACACACTTCGTCACATCGACATCACAGCCAATCAGAGGTCTCCTCCAGCACAAACCCCGCCCACTGTAAATTTGACTACGTCGAACTGTCGCGTGTAGCTCCGACTTCCGCTCCTACCTCTGCCGGTCAAAGAGAGTCCGGGGAGGGACAGGTGAGAGAACACGGCCAATGGCAGGAGGAGAGATCACGTGATGCCGCTCACGGCCAATGGGAGGCGGTGCTCTCACGGAAGGGGGCGGGGCAGCTGACAGAGCAGAAGCGATTACAAGAGGAGATTGAGAAGAAATGGGCAGAGTTCGAACAGCTGCCACTCAAAGATATGAGGTCTCTTCCATCAATGGAATCACGGCCTGGACCGTTATCCAATCAGGCTCTGGAGAGGGAGGTAGTGCGTGAATCAAATCTATCTGCTCTCATGAGACAAACTCTCCATGAGTTTATGAGAACCGAATAGAACACAGACGCTGAATAAATCACGCTCCAAAATAAACATTTAGCCACATAAACAAAACTCATAGGGGTGGTTTACTGGACAGGGTTTAGACTAGTCCCAGACTTAAATAAACTTTAGAGCTGTCTTAACTCAAAACTGCTTGCACTGACAGATCTTAAAATATATCAGTGTAATTGTTTTGTCTCAAAATGCACAACATTAATGTTTGTTTGTAAGGCATGTTTGTAAAAACTCCCTAAATATCCTAATTTAACTAGGGCCTAGTCCTGATTTAAGATAATATCCCTGTTCGGGAAACCACCCCATAATATTTACTCAACGAAACCATTTTACTTGCATTTAATGTTTCGTGTCTATTTTGGATGCAGTGTATAAGCTTTATAAAGATCTTATAGAGCTTCATTACACTTATTCTGTCTGTGTGTGTGTTTTAAGTCTTCATTTGATTGGCTGATGCTAACAAATCAAACTTGAGTGTGATTCACTACAGCATTGCAGGAGGCTTTACCTCTTTCTCTCTCTCTCTCTCTCTCTCTCTCTCTCTCTCTCCGTGTCTCTCTGTCTTTCCTCACGGATAGGTGGCGTCTCTGAGGCAGCAGCTGGTGACGCTGCAGGGGGGGAGGGAGGGGTCACAGGTGGGGTGGGCTGGGTGCTGGGGGCGGAGTCTCGCTGCATTGAGAGTTTACAGCAGATGGAGCGAGTCCACAGGGAGACGCTGGAGGAGATGGAGAAACAACACACGCAACAGATCCGAGCTCTGGAGAGAGAGAGAGACGCGCTGCTACGAGAGGAGACCGAGGCTACAGCACGAGGTACACACAACACACACTCACTCAAATGTCCAGATGTTTGTGAGGGTTGTGTTTAACCGTGGGTGTGTGTGTGTGTGTGTGTGTGTGTGTGTGTGTGTCAGTGATGAAAGCGTTACAGAAGGCTCATAAAGTAGAACTGGAGAAAACAACACAACACGCAGAGAGAGACGGAACAGACACACAAGCATTCGACAAACAACAACAGTGAGTACGCACACACACACACACGCACACAACAATAAATACAGACATATACACACTTAACAAAAATGAGCACATCACAGTTATTATGTCAAAACACAAATGTGAATTTATTAAACGCGGACTGAAGTGTGTGTGTGTGTGTGTGTGTGTGTGTGTGTGTGTGTGTGTGTGTGCGTGTGTAGAGCAGAGTTAGTGTCTCTCAGGAGAGAGTTGGAGGGTTTGTCTGAGCGATACTCTCAGAAGTGTTTGGAGTTGAATGAGGCTCAACAGCACAGTAAAGAGAGAGAGAGACACATAAACCTGAGAGACAGACAGCTGGAACAACTCAACAGAGACAACCAGGTGACACACAACAGACTCACACTGTCTCTGTATACATGATCAGTCAAAAGTTGAGGGTTAAGAAATATTTATTTTTTTTGTACCTGAAGGAGTGTGCTTAAATGTTTGTACTAATTATTGTGGAAATAATATAAATATGACGGCATATGTATTTTTTATTTAATAAAATGTTTTTGAAACGACGATTGTGGAGTGAGTAATGAAGTAAATCAGTGAATAAGAGGTCAGAATAGATAAACTGAAGAAAACCTCATCTCAGGGTGAGACCTCAAGAAACTGCTTGAAAAAATGCTAAGAAAATCATCACATTTCATTTATTTTGTGTGTGTGTGTGTGTGTAGGAGTTACAGGTTCGTCTGTCAGAGGAGATTAAGGTCATTGGGTCAGTGGTGAGACGTCAGGGGTCAGATGCTGACAGCAGCGAGAGCTCATGGTGTGAGACACAGGTAAAATAAATCATTCACTTTATCACCAAAATATTCACACTGTCAGAAATGACTGAAAACCACACTGGAGCTATAAACCTCATGTGTTGTTTTCTTCTTGTACACATTGGAAATGTGTTGTTTTGTGTTTCAGGCATGTGTGTTTGTGTGCTATTTGACTTCTACTAGAACATTATAAAGACAGAAATCAGTAATATAATACTCTCTGACCGTCAGTGTGAGGACAGCGCCACCTGCTGGATGAATTACAAAGTCAAACGTGTTTCATGATGTCACTAATGTCATTGCATGTGTATATTTGTGTTGTTGTTGTGTAGGTGCTGTTGCGGGTGAGAGAGAATGAACTGCAGTACCTGCACAAAGAGCTCAGCTGTCTGCGCAGCCAGCTGCACCTCCTTAAAACGGTAGTGTGTGTGTGTGCGTGCGTGCGTTTACTGTCTGTTACTGGCGTGTGATCTTCATCTGTGTAACGTGTGTGTGATCGTGTGTGTCAGGAGAAGAACAGTGTGTGTGAGCAGTACCGTGAGGTGTGTGAGGAGTTGAGTCTGATGAAGAACAGAAGTGAGAGAGAGATTGAGACACTGAGAGAACATCTGAGACTTGCACTGAACGCACTGCAGGACGGACAACACGCACACAACAGCCTGCAGCACTGACACACACACACACACACCGGTGAGAAGTGACTGATTCGTTTGTTTATAAATGATAACTGTCATAAAGCCACTAACCCTTATATTGTGTGTCTGTAGGGAGGAGCCTAAACAATCATGTGCCTTTCATTTCAATCCAATCAGCTGCAGGGAATCACCTCGGCCAATCCGTACACTGGACTAAATCTACTTCTGCACTTTTCATGTTTATGAAAGATGATATGAGACGCTTTACTGTCAGAGCAGCTAATACTGAGTAACTGGATAACACCTGTATGTGTGTGTGTGTGCGTGTGTTTCTGTCTCGCACAAACACAAGTTTACCACTGGTGCGTGTGTGTGTTCACTACCTTTGTGCCACAAAACCCAGAGCTTTGCTTTAATGAGCCAATGTTTCTTGTTTTTATATTTAATTACAGGAGTTTACAGCGTATCCTAGTGTAACATGTTTTGATCAATAAATGATGGGTTCTTCAGTCGATTTGTGTTCTTTTTTCATTTAAGGCAGTTATATTGTTTTATTTGCAATATGACCACTAATGAATCACATTTAGCAGAAGCTTAAATATAAAGAATGAATGCACCTGAAATCAGACACATGCAAATAAACTTCTTAGTAAATTACGACGAAATAAAATCACACTGTTGATGTGTTTAGTTGTGTTTAAATAATTTAATACTATAATATTTATATTTGAGCTCGTGAAACATGTCGTCAGGATTAGTGTTGAATAAGTATCGCTAAACAAAAAACCGGTTGTGAATTAAATATTTTTGAGTTTCTTTAACTTCTTGTGGCGCTGCGCAGACTGATCGGCGTATGACGTCAGGTCAGCTCTCGCGATACTTTGATGTCACACGTCATTCGGTTTGCGCAGCGCGCGTGTAGGTCGAGCAGATCTCGTGTTGTTGTATAGTGTGTATGCCAGTGGGCTTGTTCGACTTCATGCGGCGCCGCAAGATCCGACAGGCGGATGACATCAAAGTACCGCGAGAGCGATTCGAAAACAAACTTTTAATGGCTTTTCGAATCGCTCTCGCGGTACTTTGATGTCATCCGCCTGTCGGATCTTGCGGCGCCGCATGAAGTCGAACAAGCCTATTGTGTGTAATGTGTAAAGATGGACATTACTTATTTTTACTCTGAAGTACATGTTTAAATATGTGTATTTTATTAATGTTTCCAAGTGCTTTTACCTTGGAAACATTTCTTTACTACACTACAACACATGTATCATACTTTTTACTTGACTACATTTCATAAATACTTGACAAGTAAATATAAAAACACCAAATCTCTCTCTTTTTCTATCAATAAGTAGTGTTCTGGCTTTTGTGTAAACTAGTAACTTGGTGTTAGCACCCTGCATGACATATCACTTTATTGCTTTCTAAACTCTCTGTCGCTTTGGATAAAAGCGTCTGCTAAATGACTAAATTTTATTTTTTCATTTCAATACTTAAGTACAAGCTCAAATCTAGAACTTTTACTTCTTATCTTTTACTTAGGTAATTTTATTTTTAAAAGTAAAAAGATTGATTTTAAATGTAGGCTACTTAAATTCTGTATTAAAGGTTACATGTAAAAATGTATTTATGAAATATAGTAGAGAAAAAGTATAACATAATGCTTTATAATGTAGTGAAGTAAAAACACGCTGTATAAAGTACAGATATTTGAAAAATGTACTTAAGTAAAAATACTAAACTAGAGAGCGCCTCACGTATGTGTGTGTTGGCGCTTTAAGGGCGTCGGGTGAGTGGCGCGCATGCGCAGAGCAGCAGCGGGTTTCACGATGGCGTCGAGCGCAGCGACCCGCACAGCCGCCGCCGCTAAAGCCGTTAAACCGATTTTCAGCCGCGACCTGCAGGAGGCCAGACGGAGAGTTCGAGAGCTGTACCGGGCCTGGTACCGAGAGGTGCCGAGTACAGGTACGACACACACATCCGCGTCAAGGTCACACACACACTCTTGACAACATAGAGTAAGACGTGCAGAAACACACTCAGTTACACAATACAGCAATATACTGACACACACACACACACACAAATATTGTTTTTATTCCTTTAATGAATTTAAATACATGATTATAAAGTGAGTAGAGAATGTTTGTGTTGTGACGTGTGTGTTTGTGTGTTTCAGTTCATGTGTATCAGCTGGATTTTTCTGCACGTCAAGGCCGAGAGAAAGTGAGAGAGATGTTCGACAAAAACAAACACGTGACAGACCCTCGAGTCATTGATATGCTGGTCATAAAGGTAACAAACACACCTGACCGACTTCCATACTACATAGTAGACGAGAAGCAGTACATAAAGAATAGTATGTATATGTCACAGTATGCACTGAATGGACTGCTATAAAGTCTCCTAAATGTTTGTTGACATTTAAAGTGATAGTTCATCATTCACTCATCCTCATGTCACCTCAGGTGAACACAAACTGATCATTTGTGTTATTGTATTGTGAGCATGTTGACGCTTCAAAAAGCACAAACGACTTCTGATGTGAAACCAAACAACATTACAATGAGTTCTTTTTGTAACCAATAAAGTCTGAACTCTCTCTCTCTCTCTCTCTCTCTCTCTCACTCTCACTCTCACTCTCACTCTCTCTCTCTCTCTCTCTCTCTCTCTCTCTCTCTCTCTCTCCTCGTCTCCTCTCTCTCCTCTCTCTCTCTCTCTTCTCTCTCCTCTCTCTCTCTCTCCTCTCCGTCTCTCTCTCTCTCTCTCTCTCTCTCTCTCTCTCTGCGTGTGTGTCAGGGGAAGATGGAGCTGGAGGAGACCATTAACGTCTGGAAGCAGAAGACTCACATCATGAGGTTTTTTCATGAGACGGAGGCGCCGCGTCCCACAGATTTCCTTTCTAAATTCTACCATGGACACGACCCCTGACCTCATAACCCACGTGTGATGTCATCATGTGCTTTTGGACTGTAAATACACTCATGATAAAATACACCATCTGTCTGGTTTATTGAAGTCACTTTCTTATATCAGTTATGCCATACATACAAAAACCCTTTTATGACATGAATAGAAAAATAGAGTAGAATGTAAAGAAATTCTGTATGTAAATAAAAAACTAATTTTGTTAGAATTCTTTGGAACGACATGCTCTACACTAGACATTTTTTAAAGTTGTGTTCTCACTTTGTGTCAACCCCGTCAGGATATTTGTCATTCTGGATAAATAAGAGCCTGTTTACTGTGAATACTACAGTAGGACATGTGGTCTGATCTCTGCAACTCCGATGCTTTAACATCCCAGTGTGATCATTTCTGTCAATAGATGTGGGATAACTAGCTTCAACTGAGGAAAACAAAACAACTTCACTGTACAACACAGCCAAGATGAAAACAATATCTAGTTTTGTCAAGATTTTATTCTTGGTCAATTCAAAATAAACAATGTGATGTCTTATTGATTTAAGAACATGGGTAAGTGCTTATTAATAAAAGTCAAGGTAGAGAATTGGATTTTTAAAAGGAAAATAAATGTAGACAATGTGTTTTATCACTCAGCTTCTTTACTCAACATCATCATTATTACATAACTGAAGACTGTAGGCTGTATGAATTAAACTAAAACAGACTTGATTCAAATGAACTGTGAATAAATGTCCAGTTTTAGAAAATGAAAACATTCTCCATCTGAAAAACCTGTTTGTCCACTAATATATCCATTATTATTAATGAATGTTATATAATAATGATGATTTGTCCCTCATCTCAAGAATAAGTGAAATATAAGAACACACACACAAGTGTTAGTTAGCATCACTTCAGGTGTTAGTGACAGGAAGTGATCTGATATGGGGGCAGTGAGATGCTTAGAGAGACGGACACAAAGGTTGCAGGTTTGATTCTCAGTACCAGGAGGAAGTGAGGCTCTCTTCAATACCATGACTGAGGTGAGACCCTTGAGCAAGACACCGAACCCCCAACTGCTACCTGGGTGCCCACAGCTCCAGGTGTGTTCACTGCTGTGTGCGCGCGCGCGTGTCAGAGACTCGCGCACTTTCTTGGGTTTGGGTGCTCGAGCTCACAGTGGTTCGGTATTGAATGCACACGAGTCGAGTGCACCGGACCGATGACAACACCGCTGCGCTGACTGACGCGCGCGCGCACGCACGCACACACGAACGAGACGTTCCAGCACTGAACTGCGGTTTGAATGCGTTTCTTTCTGTATTACGCTTATTATTGTTTATAGCCGAATCATGCTTAACTTTATTAAATCTTCTTTCTTTGGTTACTTTGATGACTGAATCAGTTTCTTATTAGTTTATAAAACTAGAAACACTTCTTCTAGTATTTTTTCTCGTAATTTCTAACATTATTTGTACTTATTACAATTGTGTACACACACAGTATAGGATCCACACAATATTATCTCATTTATGATTGTCTTGTAAGCACACAAATATGAAACGTGTTTTAATATTCAGCAGAATGAAATATATTTATTGTTTACTTTAGCATTTATCAATATTTACATTGTTTCAGTCACTGACGCAAAACTGTCCATTTGTGTTTAATAAATACTGTACACAAAGTGAAAATGATTTATAAAACAAACCAAACGCTAAGCTAAAAAAACATTTCACTGGCCCGAGCGAAACACAACATGAGGAAAATAAAAAGCAGCAGCAGTGATAATGATATTTCCCAAATATATCAGATCAAGTGAAATGAGATCAGTGTAAATAAAAAATCATCATCAGTATTTACACATTATTCTTCATTATATAATCATATTCAAGTGTTTCTCTACTGGCCTGTTTGTGTGAAGGTTTAAGAAATAAATGACTGATATAACACATTCAACAGCTAACAGAAAATCCAGAGCAGGGGCGCAAGAAGAAGAAGATGAAGAAGAAGAAGATGAAGAAGAAGATGAAGAAGACGTGTCGACACACGTGAGATTCACTTCAGGTATGTGCAGGTAAAACTTCACTGCTGAAAAAACACAAACAACACTCATTATATCAACACAATGACCTACAAACCAAACATGATGTGTGTGATGATGTTTGAAATGGTTGTGTGTTGTTTGTGTGACCTGTTTGAAGGACAGACGTCTGAAGAATGTGTTGATGTGGAAGTCTGCAGCAGGTTGAACGGAGCCGCCGTCTCTCTTCACGTCCTCCAGCTCGATCATCTGAGCGCTCGCGATGGCTCTCTTCATACTGAGACTCTTGAGCAGCTGAGCTCCTGGACCCAAACCAGACGTGGGCCGAGACGACACGCTGATGTATGACGCGTCTTTCTGCTGCTGTTCATAACTCACTGTGTGAGAGAGAGAGAGAGAGAGAGAGTGAGAGTGAGTGAGAGAGAGAGAGAGAGAGAGAAGAGAGAGAGTGAGTGAGTAGAGAGAGAGAGAGAGAGAGAGAGAGAGAGAGAGTGAGAGTGTGAGAGAGTG